>OMLJ01048326.1:0-13849 GCA_900302595.1 Gadiculus argenteus | reverse complement strand
ACCCGCCAGTCCCCGCGGTCGCGGTCCCCCGGCGGCTGTGCCCCGGCTGAGCTCCCAGACTCCGGCGGTGATTGAATACAGAAAGAAAAGCCGCCGTGCATCACGCCCACCATGCATCATGGCCGCCGTGCACAGGTTGTATGTGCACATATTGTGTTCAATCCCCAGAGCATTTTGTTCACCAAAACCGACTCACAGGCATTCATTGCTACTATTGAACAACACAAATTACCGTAAATGCTCTAATACTGGCCTGTATTCAGTTAGCGGTCAGTGGTCTCTAACATTGGCCGGGTCTCGCTGTAATAGAGGCCGTAATAGAACAAACGTTTTTAAATGTCTAATTGAACCGGGCCTATATTAGAGCATATACCGTAATGACAAAACGGTGGAAGGACACCTTTAACATAACCTAGGCCACTTTCCCTGAAATCAACGACCCTGGTGATGTTGCGGTCGGTCTTCACTGTGTTAAGCTGTACTTTGAATGTCACGTTGTCTCCCTCGTGCCTCAGAGTTTCATTTACATATGAAATGACAAGCGTCAGCTGTGTTCAAAGGTAGGCCCTGCAGTGCGTGATATTTTAACTAACACTGATGTTATGATTAAAAGAGAGGTCTGCATTTTAATTGACCACTTCTGGGTAGCCATTGGATGTAACATATTGAAACGCGGATTAAGGATGTTATCACACATGATGAATCAGGAGTACATCATCCAAACGACCACACATCAAACCAAATAAAATCTTATCGTTCAGGAGGATTGTCTCAACAATGCCACAAAAAGAATTGCCTCGAGCAAGCAAACGCACACAATAAATCAAATTGTGAGAAAGATGAATGGTCTACTATTGACAGAAGTGGTTGTGGGCGGGTGTGCTGTGAGACAAGCTCTGTTCAGTATGCTTTCAATTGATTTGGAGTTGGAGTCAATCAATCTAAGAGTCACTTAAACAATGGAGAGCAGCTCCTACATACAGAGACATAGTACATAGTAGGCAGAATGAAGAATGAAGAATATAATGATATAATATATATATATATATATATATATATAGTAATATATAGTAATGAAACAACGATCTATAGAGATTTTGGTACTGTTGACAATAAAATCCCATCCTATAAAATACTGGCCAGTCTGTACCTCTTGTAACTCTTTTAGTTTAATAACCTTACCATCGACACTCCCAAACCCCTCCCACTCACGCCCCCAGCCAGCCCAGCTATGGCAGTTTGCGTTCTACAATTACAAAGCCAGTTAGAGTGGAAAGAACACTTCTGAATTCTGAAAGTCTCCAATCTACTTACTGGGAATAGCTCGATCTTAGATATTGCAACTTCAAATTGTCATGGTTCAGACATGTCTTTCTGGATAAAACAAGGTGCCAGAGTGAATACTGGTCTGGGCTAATCCCTGAATGTCCTGAATCCTAGAAACACCACTGGATAGAAGGATGGATGGCAGTTATGGTAAGTATATGATGTAGTTGAAGAATTACAAGCGCAACTCTCAAACACTCACAGTTGATTATCTGTGCGGTGAAGCAGCACTCTAACAACAGCACTAAGATATTCTGAATAATTCTTCTGTCTTGGAATGATAAAAACACTGGAATAACTCTAGGCTTAGTCGATAAGAATGAAGTATTGCTTTTTTCATAGGTGACCTGAAACGAAAATGCTCCTCAGTTCAGTCAGCTCACACCGTGTAACTGGGCTACATCAAACGTTTGAACTTGCAATGGAAGTCGATTGGTCATTGAATACCAGCCTGAGGAAGTCTCTACTGCACGTGAATCCCTATCTGCATAGATTTTAAAGACAGAGATTAATGTTACTGGACGTATTTTCAAATATATTGAACACAGATAAGAATGTATAGAAGGGAATGTGATTGGATCATTGGGGGTTAAGCTCTCTAAACATGATGCATGATTATCATACATCATGCATCATATGATATATAAATATAACATCAATATAGCAATTAACATGGGATCAGATAGGATGAATGTGATTGATGACCATTTGATTGGATCGTGACAAATTTCCCAAAAGAATTTGGTAGACACCACCTTGTTGCATGCTTTATATGTGGGGGTGAATTAGTCTGAACACACATCGTGGTGTCTTTAATTATCTAAAATTGTTGAATAACACAATGCTCTGAAAGTTAAATCCAGCAAATAAGAAAGTTAAATCCAGCCTTTACCACCAATAAAAAATAATAATTGAGTGGATCAAGATTTAAAATGCACTAATTATGGAGACAAATTATATGTTGGATACAGAACCAAAAAATAATTCTAGTTAAAATAATTTAATGAAATCATGCAATGTGGCATATTTCCAAATATTAATTAACCTGTGACAAATGAGGCATAGTCTGTTGCCTGCTTAATATGTGGGTGAAAAAGTTGCTTTTAATTTCTGTGTCGTTGACAGTCCATAATGTAGTGATCAACTCTTTGAATAAAATGTATGTATGTATGTGTTCAATAATTCAAAGGCTTTTATATTCCCCTTGGGAGTATGAGCCAACAATGAATCAAAACCTCACCTGATTTAAACCAAATTATATACTACTATAATACTATACTATTATAAACAATCAGTGCTAAACTGCGCAATACTGTGCTGTTTTATATACCAAATCAAAACTGGATTTAAATATTTGCACAAAGGTCAACTGACACACCTCCTAACGACATGAAGATGTATTCCTGGTGGAGTCCCACAGAGATCAGTAATTGGCCCGGTTCTCTTTTCCTCTGCTGTCAAACGTTATCTAGAGGCCTTGGTAACGTTTGAGGTCAGGACTGCCACTCCAGCTTGATTTTCAGGGCAAGCATAACGGCCATGCTTGCCCTGGAAATCACGCTGGAGTGGCAGAGCTGACCGAAAATCTTTTTTGGGCACTTGTTTTTCCACTCCCAACCACTGCCTAAGGGAAAACCGGTAACATTTCAGCCATCAAGTGGCACAGGAGGTGTCTTCTTACTCCTTTGAACCTCTGAACTCGAATAGAGTCACAGCGTATTTTACATGACAAGCATACAGTCTTGTCATTTGGCGATATAACTGAGAGAATGGTGCCAGACCCCACAAGTCACTAGTGTGTCTGTGTACGTGTACAGATAGTTAAATATAGTTGCTTCAGTCTTGTTTGTTTGTTTGATTAGAAAACAAATTCTACTGCACTCTTTCCTTGGAGCCAAAGGGGCAACTATATACAACTCATAAATATACAACTCATAGAGATCCTGCCCTGGTTGACAAGATATGGTTTTCATTTTTATATTTTATTGTTTATCTGAATCTCAGCAGGAATGATCCTCCACCCTTCATTGGTTGAAGTACACCCTGGGTTTCTCACCCACCTTTATTACTTTTGTTCAGTTGCAGTTAGCTTTAAGTTTTTTGTTTGACAGATAATGAACAAATATGATGTTGTTCTGCCAAAGTGCAATTCATCTTTATCTTTAGAGAAATTCAAACACACATTTATAATGGCTGTGAACTGAACAACAAAAGCTGTTGGTAGTATCCTACGTTTCTCCTCATACTTTCTTCATCACACTGTAAAAGTGTGATAAAGGGTTTTTCCCATTGTGGGGGCAACATCTACAAAGCTAGTTGATTTGCGTGGGCAAATTAGGGGGATGTGTTTGAATGGGGAGCCTCTAGGTGGCCATTATCTCCGTGATGATTAGAGAGCGCTATTGATCGCCGCAATGACAGCGATAAAGGATTTTTGATAAGCTACTTCCCGGAAATCAAATATTGTGTTTACAAGGATTGCAGGCAACTGACAGCGGAGAAATCAGCTCTCACTTCAGAAGAGAGAAGCATGCAACGAGTTAGAAATACAATCCCTGTATTTCTTCTGCGCTGCAGGTATCTTTAAACCGGAGCATACAGGTATGAATATTAAATAGATGTTGCAAACGTGAATATCCTGAAATAAAAGCAAGCAAGGTGTACACAAGCTGTCTCCACAAATATAGCTCGGCAAGGGGTGTGCATAAGGTACACTATTTGTGTGCCTGTGCCTGTGTGCGTGCGTATGCGTGACTTTGAGAGTGTGCATGTGTGTGTGTGTGCATGTGTTTCTGCGAGTGTGTGCATATGTGTGAGTGAGTGGGTGGGTGCATGAATGTGTGCGTATGCCTGCCTGTGAGCATGTGTGTGTGTGCAACAGTTTGAATGCCAATACGTGCGTATGCGTTTCATGTGTGCGTGCGTGCATGGACGCTGTAAGGGTGGTGGAGACCATACTAAGGTCCCAATCTCAGTGTATAATCATGTGTTAACAACGCTAAGCAGAACGCTCCTCTGGGGACTGAGGGGAGACGTTACACAGAGGGGCCTCTCAATGCCATGCTTAACCTTTTATCTGACTCTCTCGCAGTGCAGTGTGGGTTAGGCCTGTCATTGAGAGTTGTGCGTCGCGACAGGGAGTTCAGCCATTATGTGGAGGGGGAGCTGCTCTGCTGGCCTTGCGCTGGCATTCGTTGGCAGGGGATACACGGCTAGGTGTTCCTCGGGGCCCCAGAGGCTACTCGCGTGGGTCGGCGCACCTCGTGGCGTGTAGAAGGCGTTGTTACGGCCTATTTCATGGTATGCACTCTACCCAGTGGTTCAGCGGGGTAGAGCACAGGAGACGAGGGTTGAATCCTGCCCGTGGTCATTTGCTCAACGTCCTCCCCCTTATCTCCCATACCTTCCTCTCTCTGGCTCACTCTATAATAAAGCATAAAAAATAAATAAATCGTAAAAAGAAGGTGGTGATACCTGGCTCAGTGCATGCTGCACAGAACGCTGCTTGATTGACACCCATTTTTGACATTTGCCGATATTAGTCTAATAACGTCAAATGTTAGTTTATGTAATGTTGTGCGTTGAAAGACAGAGGGTTGGGACATATGGAAAATATGCAATGTTGAAACTAGAAGATCATTTTTAGGGAGGTTTAGGAAGGAACTGGTTTACCTCTGTATGCTGTTACCTTTTGTGAGCTTTGTTTCATCCTGCATTTCCAGTATCTTCCAATTCAACTAGGAATGTTTACCTCTGTGTTCAATGAAATGTGCCTGCGCTCTCGTGACACCTACAGAGAGGTGTTAGGGCCTGTGTTCCTGACCCCCTGTCGATGGGGTGTCAAGAAGACATCCTCTGTAGCTTCAATTGATAGATTACCATCTGACTAAACAGAGGGTTGGAGGGTCTGACTAAACAGAGGGTGTATAGGAGTCTTGTGTTTTGTCAGTACGGGGTCTTTAGTTTGGTGGTAGCTCTCGCAGTGGCAGCAGACTGAGGTCCAGACCAGGAGTTCGGCTTGGCAGAGCTTTTGAAGTGCCAAGCTGGGTTCCCAACCCAGGGTGGGGCTCTCTTGGAGAGACCGGGTTCAAATCCATTCAGGGAGGTCCTCAGCCTGCGTTCCTCCTGGAGGGACGCAGGATGAGTTCCCATCTGGGTGACTTCTCCTTGCAGAGCTAGAGATAGATGCAGGGCCAACTCCCAGCTAGGCCTCAGATGATGGTGAGGTAGGCCTGTATCATTGTTTGTATAATTGTTATGTTGATAGTTTATGTTGTATGCATGTTGTGTTGTATGATCGTCTTGTAATTATCCAAATATAACCATAATTGTCTACAAGTATTGTGTGCTTTTTGCTTTTAAAAATCTCATCTGTAAGTGTCAATTGCCATGACAATATAGATATAGGCGGTTTCCGTGATTTCCTGTTTTTATTGCATTCTATGAAGACACAGCTTGAGACGCACACGAAAACCCAATGTACAAAGGCAGTTTTATAAGTGAAGCCCTCACTACAAATTCTAGATTTCTTTTCCAAAGCAGTCATTGCTGTGTTCCAAAAAAAAGACGGGTGATTCGCCTTGCACGTCTTGCTCAATTTCCTGATGTTTTTCCTTGTTCTGTTCCAATTGTGAGAAGCTCGGCACGAGGCTTAGTCGTTCGCCAAATCGTTTTGGGTTGCCTAGGATACCTAGGTTATATCACTGTAACCTAACAAGTGTTAATCAAGTAATTATACGACTAAGCCTCTTGCCGAGCTTCTGATAATTGGAACCGAACAAGGAACAACATCAGAAAATGTAGCAGGAAGTGCAAGGACGAATCACCAGATTTGCCTCGCCTCTGCAAGAGGCTTAGTCATTCGTCAAATCGTCTTGGGTTGCCATCAGTGTATCCGAAAAAACAAGTGTTAATCAGGGATTCCACGACTACGTCTTCAGACGTTACATATCACGCCTCTGTATGGCTTCAGATAACAAGCAGGTTTTGTTACAAAACCTGAAGAATGGCCAAGAATTGGCCATCACAATGAAAGCCACTTCCTAATATCACCTGGGTCCCAATAGGGACGAGGAGTTCTGAGGAGCAACAACAGACACATTGCATTGCAGCCTGACATCACATTCGCACGCATGCACACACACAGAAACAAACATACACACACACCCACACGCGCAAGTGTGAAACTTCAAATGATAATCCATGAGACAAGACACTGAACCTGCTGTATGCCAATGTTAAGGAGGCTTACAGCTCCACTGCCCTTCCTCCTCTTGGAAGATCAGACCACAACCTCATCCACCTGAACCCCTTGTATAAGCCCCAAGTCCAGCGGCTTCCTGTGACCACCAGGACTGTGAGGAGATGGTCACAGGAGACCGATGAAGCTTTGCAGGGCTGCTTTGAACAAACAGACTGGGAGTTGCTCTGTGATTCGCATGGAGAGGACCTTGATGATCCCACAGACTGCATAACAGGGTACATCAACTTCTATGTGGACAGTGTTGTTCCTACAGTGACTATACGCTGTTTCCCAAATAACACGCAGTGGGTCACCAGAGACATCAATGTCCTGCTGAATGAGAAGAAGAGAGCCTTCAGAGATGGGGACAGGGAACAGATGAGGTGTGTTTGGAGGGAGCTTAAGGAAAGGATCCAACAGGGCAAAGACAGCTACAGGAGGAAGCTGGAGCACAAACTCCAGCAGAATAACCTGAAGGACGTGTGGAGCGGCATGAGGAGCATCACTGGTTACAAACCATCTGGCAGCCAGACAATAGGAGGCGGTACTGAACGAGCCAATGAGCTGAATCTGTTTTTTAATAGATTTGATGAGAGGGCTCCGGACTACCCCTCCCCCAGCTCCTCTACAACCATCCACCTCCAAACCTCCAGCCCTGCTGCCCCCCCATCCCCCTCCGTTCCTTCCTGACTACGTCCTACCTGTCCTCTCCCCCCCCACGATCACCTCTCCCCACTCACATCAACACACAAGGCAGATAGACCTTCACTGCAGAGCAGGTGAGGAGGATGCTGTGCAAACTCCCAAGGGTCCTCAAAACCTGTGCAACCCAACTTAGTGGAGTCCTGCAACACATCTTCAACCTGAGCCTTAGGCTAGAGAGGGTCCCTGTGACGTGGAAGACATCCTGCCTGGTACCAATACCGAAGAAGGCGCGTCCCAGCTCCTCCAACGACTACAGACCGGTGGCACTGACGTCTCACCTGATGAAGTCCATGGAGAGGCTGGTCCTGTCACTTCATCGGCCCCTGGTCAGCTCATCACTGGACCCTCTTCAGTTTGCCTACCAGCGAGACTAGGAGTGGAGGACGCCATCGTCTTCCTGCTTCACCGTGTCTGCGCCCACCTGGACAGACCGGGAAGCACTGTGAGAATCATGTTCATGGACTTCCCCAGTGCGTTCAACACCATCCGGCCTGCTCTGCTGGGGAGTAAGCTGATGGTGATGCAGGTGGACCCTCCACTTGTTTCCTGGATTACAGACTATTTGACGGGTCGACCAGCGGGTCGGTCAGCAGCACTGGGGCTCCACAGGGAACTGTTCTTTCCCCCTTTCTGTTCACCCTGTACACCCCAGACTTTCAGTTCCTCTCTCTCTCACCTGCCACCTGCAGAAGTTTGCGGATGATTCTGCAATTGTCGGCAGTGTCAGTGAGGGGAAGGAGGAGGGCGTTGTGGACTCCTTCCTCGAGTGGTGTGCAGCTAACTGTCTGCATCTCAACTTGAACATGACTAAGGAGCAGGTGGTGGATTTCAGCAGGAGAAAATCTGACCCCGCACCCATCTCCATCAACGGTGTGACTGTTGATGTTGTCCAGGATTACAAATACCTTGGAGTAAACCTGGATAACAAACTGAACTGGGCCAAGAACACTGAGGCTGTTTATAAGAAGGGCCAGAGTCGACTCTATTTCCTGAGGAGGCTCTGGTCATTCAACGTATGCAACACCATGCTGAGGATGTTCTACCAGTTGGTTGTAGCCAGTTCGATCTTCTTTGCTGTTGTGTGCTGGGGCAGCAGGCTGAGGGCAGCAGACGCCAACAAGATCAGCAGGATAATCAGGAAGGCTGGCTCCGTCCTGGGGTCCAACTGGACTCTTTAGCGATGGTGTCTGAGAGGAGGATGCTGGGTAAACTACACAGTATCCTGGACAACAACCCTCACCCTCTCCACCAGGTGCTGACCTCGAGCAGAAGCACCTTCAGCAACAGACTCATTCCCCCCCCGGTGTAACACAGAACGCCACAGGAAGTCCTTTCTTCCTGTGGCCATCAGACTATATAACGCATCTACCTCCGGTCGCGGAAGGGACAGTGGAGACACTGTATCCCTGAGTAAATGTCACTTTACCATTTCACTTCATCCCTTTATTTAGTTTATTTAGTTGTACTGTACATTATGCTTACTAAGTAAGTGCTACTTTGTTGCATTTAGTTAATTGTTTATTTATTTTATGTAAGCCTTTATTTTATTTTGTTTTTATTTTGTTTATGTTCTTATTTTATTTTACTTTATTTACTTTACTTATTTTAACTCTAGTACTTTATTTTACTTCACCATCTTTGTATTGCAACTGTTGCACAGTAATTTCCCTCGGGATAAATAAAGCATCTTGAATCTTGAGTGCAACTTTCGACTGCGGAATAACCTCTTTCATTCCTGCATTCTCTTTGATGGTTTGTGTCCATCAATTTTAAACGTCCCCCTCCATCTTTGCACTTCCACTCTGTCCTGTGTTGTATTATTCATGTGTGTTATGCGTTAATAAGCCGCAAATTCCCTGCTCCATCTAATTAGGGATTTCAATTTAGGTGTACACACACATGGATAGCATGTGGTAGCAATGATTTACAGCGAAACAAGTTATGTCTGCCTGCTTTTCCCTCTATCCATCTGAATCATTCGAAACAGGTTGTTGAAGCAAAGATTTTTTATTATTATTTCATTAATTGTATGATGAATGCGAGTGGGGAACAGCACGTCGACATACATTACCTTCCATATACCCATATGAAGCGCTGTTTGTTTAACCTTTAACAGTGCCACCCATCTGCCTTCTGTTATATTATCTGCAATATATTCATAGAATTGTATACAGTATATATATATATATATATATATACGGTAATATAAACAGCCTTATATCCCATAGGGGACGAAGAGGAGTAGTAGTAGTACTTATATATAAACAGCCATTAAAAACGTGTGTACAGCCGTGTGCTTAACGGTTTTTAAATACGGGTCTCAGAAACTTCCAGAGGCACTTCGGCCCGACTGAAAGTGGTCGAGGCTCCTTGCCAGGATGCCGGTTTGACGGGGTGAGGGCGGCAGTCCTCAGACTCCATGATGAACAGGGCGGACGTCGACGGCGTTCCCACGTCTTCAAGACCCCCCCCTTCAGTCCCCGTTGGGCTCCTTGAACCCAGACCGCCATCTTCCTTGTTCCGCCCGCGTGTCGTAATCTCTGACTGAAATGGAAACGGAAGAGTTTGAGGTGAATTTGTTACATTGGTTATTGAGAGGCTATTGAGAGGATTTTACACTATATTCTCATTCGGTAACACTCAATAAATATTCTTTACAGACAACTGTCATTGAGGGAACCTTGATGATGGCACTCTTGTGTTGTTTATTAGTGAAGCAAACGCAGTGGAACAAACTGGAGATGGTTTTGAGCTGGTTGAATCATAAGTATGTTTAAGAACAGGTTGCATTCTATACATAATTGAGAATATCAGGCTTATGTAGGAGGAATGAGCTTGCATTGTGCAATATGTGTCAGGGGTGGCTCTCTGGCTTTGCTCTGTCACATTGGTACAGAACAAGACCAAACTTGTCAGAAAAACAATCAACAAGAGATTATTATTTATTATGTGGTTATGTGTGGGTGTGTGGGTGTGTGTGTGTGGTGCGAGTTTGTGAGCATGTTTGTGTGCGTGTGTAAATGAGTAATGGTGTCAGAGAGTGCAGCCGTGAACCAGATACCAATGCGCGAGTGTTTGTTTGCATTCCGTGTGTGTGTGTGTGTGTGTGTGTGTGTGTGTGTGTGTGTGTGTGTGTGTGTGTGTGTGTGTGCGTGCGTGCGTGCGTGCGTGCGTGCGTGCGTGCGTGCGTGCGTGCGTGCGTGCGTGCGTGTGTGTGTGTGGAACTGTCTTCCAGTCTAGCTGGTGTTGTAGCTCGTGTCATGCGGCTCCCTGAGACTCCCTGCTGAATCCATGACAGCCCCGCTGCTTCTGGGAGGGCTGAGTGCACCACTAACACACGGCACACGTGGTCACCTCAAGCTAACCTTTTGAATGCATGGAGTGTCAACAGGAGCCTTGTTATGTTTACACTGCTAACGCTACGTGAGTTTAAAACAGCGGGTTACCGGTGTCCCTTTGAGTGACAAGAATTCCCTGAACAATGAAAACGATTTAAACGGATCTCTTCTAGACTATAAAAATGTATCAATAATGTGTGACAAAAATGTAACTAAAAGGCCACTGAAATGTAAGGAAAAAATGAAACATATACACTCCTAAAACACATTTAAGGAATACTTAAATACTTAAATATTGCGTTATGAAGGAGTCTGCAAAAATAGAACCATAGCCTACATGGTGAGCTACAATAGCATTGAATTATTAATTCAACGCCACATGGAATCTCACTGCTGGAGAAAAGAAGAGAAAAGTTTTTGTATTCACTTAAATGTTAATGGAAGAGTTCACCTCATGTTTCTTAAGCAGGACAGAGAAACAACACCAGGAAGTTGTGTTCTGGGTCAGCCGGCTCTTCCTTTGCATGATTGACAGCCCCATCACTGTATGAATGAGTGAATGTGAGGCACTAGCTGTAAAGTGCTTTCAGTGCCCACATGGAAAGAGAGACATAAATGCAGACTAATTCAGCAGTGCAACATTTCGGTTTCAATCATATTGTTTTCTGGTTTTACATCTTAAAGATATAGGATTCCGTTTTACATCGTATGCTTTCATAGGTTACGGTAAAGACATTCCCTTTGACAAATTGCTTCTTTCGTTTGGCGAGGTTGAACTTCACTCTGTTCAGATTGTATCTCAATTGCTACTGCGCTTCGGGGACAGGACCGTGAACAGCTGGCATGTCCTTGATCCAGGAAGGATGGGCCCACGAGTCACGGTGGGTCAGGGCCTTGATGATGTGATCTGTTCTGCAGCGGGGAGACCAGCTGTGGCCGTTGTATCTCGGTCTTCGAGATGCAGATCCGGGCTAGTCAGGCAGCGATTCATTGAATATCCTTTGATTAGTTTCAGCATAAACTTGAGAGCCTTAGTGATAGCTACAAAGTGACATGTTTACCAAAGTATTGCCGGAAACATTTTGAAGGTTTCTAGTTTCCTTTTGGGAGTTTGTCCCAGAAAGAGAGGGGAACCGGATGGAAATCCAGCCCTGAAAATATGCCATTGAATGATCAGGGGTTCATGGCACCCGCTACACTAGAAAAAACAAAAAGCAATTTGTTGCGCTAACTACTAACAATAAAAGGGTTTAATCATGCTAGCTCAACGCTAAATAATATTGTGCTTGGTTGTGGTTTGAATTTGCATTGTTGAAGCTTTGTTTCATTTGTTAAAAAAAATAAGAAGCTTTAAAACACCTTTTTGCATGACAAAATTGTCTTCTTTGTGACGGTTTTAGCCCTCCTGGTTCGTGGTGGATTCTTGAAAGCGTGCGTGGGTAGTGTTTACCCTTTGAGCTGTCTCTTCTGCTCACCCATCTCCGCCTGCAGATAGGTGAGCCTGGCATAAACGCCTTTGTTCAACTAATATAACATTGCATTTTATTATTTATTTCGTAGAGTTCATGCTTAAGGATTCACAAAAACACTACTAAAAATGTTTAAATTATGCGAAGCAGTGTTTTTCAGAGTGAGGCCTTTCCACACACTCCAGCCCTAAAACATATGGGGTAAAAAGTAATATGCTCTTCTGTGCTCATCCACCTCCCACAAGCGGACATCTCAAGAATATGTAAGGAAAATAGGCATTTCCATGAATATGTGAGTGAGTGACTGAGATAAGGTCGATGGAAGAGGAGACAGAGAGATTGACACATGGAAATGACTGGCAGACTGATTGAAGATGCCATCAAGATGATCAGACAGTCAAATAGACAGGATAGAGACAAGTCAGGCAGAGGCTGACAGACAGACAGACAGACAGACAGACAGACAGACGGCCTGTGACTGACTGACAGATCAGCCGCCCTACCGTGGAGCTTGGGGCTGCGGGTGTGTCCACCAGATAGCGTGCAAAGGGGTTGCATCGGTTTTCCCCTGCGCAGTCCTCCACTTGCAGCCTCGGAACGACAATCATCGGTCGAATTACTCCAGGTTTAGTCTAGGGGAAATGAATAAATGCATGAGAAGTTGGAAGTTAGTGCAGAGTATTGTTGTGGTCTGAGATTGCAGCGCACTTCTGGGGAAACACAGTGTTGACAGAAAGCAGAAATTAAAGCTGTGAAATCGATTTGACACCTGGGTTTCTGCCGGCATTCTTTCAAGGGAAGATGGCGTTGGGATTCTTACAGTTGCCTGAGGACACAAGGCGAGGTTTAACAGAACATAATGCCCTTTATAACGTCTCCCATGGCATTCGTTTCAATTGTCAGGTATAAATATTTACCCTGAATTGAGTTACACATGTATCAAGAATGCTGTGTGAAAGACACGCTGCCATCTACTCCTTGTTGGAGGATCTCCAGAGACGGAGAGATCCAGGGTGTCATGTTTAGGATGGATATCGAGTTGGCAGGTTGACAGTTTCTGTTTTTTCTACGTGCGCAACAGCCTTCCGTATTTACAGCCTGTATATTTAATCTCAGTTTATACAAAAGGAGAATAAAACGCAGAAAGTCGTGAAAACGTGTCAACCCAGTTAATAACACTGTAATCACACCATAACCAGAAGTTTTTTTTTAGTTTTTTTTTTTTTAGTGATTTAGTATTTACTTCTTGTTGTTATTGCTATTTTTCTCTGCTTTGTAAGGTGACCTTGAGTGCCCTGAAAGGCGCCCCCAAATAAAATGTATTATTATTATTATTATTAATATTATTTCTTTCTATACGTTCTATAATTTCTATACTTGAAGCAAAAAAAAAAAGGTTTTAAACTTACATATTTAGTCTCTCTCCCCATGGACCTCCCTAGTGAGTTGAGCTGTGTTTGCTGAAAGACAGGAGGAGAATGGGGAAGCCACCCGTAGTGAATAAGACTTGACCTCCTCAAAGATCCTATGTACTTCAGGGTGGACATAGCCTTGTTCAATGTTCTCTCTACATTCGTGGTTCATTTAGGATAGCTTATGTATTGTCTTAATGCTTTTCTTTTAGAATAATATCTACACATTCATCGGCCAAGGTTCAGCGTTTTAGAAGGAAAATAAATCAAACTTATGAATATGGAGCACTTCCAAGGACACACACACATAATATATACCTATATATTTATATCTATTTATATAGATGTATTCCAGAT
>OMLJ01048325.1:0-22316 GCA_900302595.1 Gadiculus argenteus | reverse complement strand
GGAGACAAGGGAACTCCATCACCCTGCTGTACAATTGACGTGTGTGTGTGTGTGTGTGTGTGTGTGTGTGTGTGTGTGTGTGTGTGTGCGTCTGTGTGTGTGTTCTACATGGCCCGGTGAGTGTTGTCGTTGGTATGTTTGTGCGCTTGCATGAGTATATGCACGTCACACAACTGTGTGTGAGTTTGTGTGTGTGCGTGCATGTGTGCGTGCATGTGTACGTGCATGTGTACGTGCATGCGTGTGTGTGTGTGTGTGTGGGGGGGGGGGGGTGGTGGTGGGGGGGGGGGGGGGGGGATAGCCGCAAGGTTATTTGCTATTAAAAACAAGACTGCATAAATTTTGCATGATAATTCATAATGACTCCCTGTTTGTTGAAAGGTTGTTTATCGCCTATTCATGCAACAGAGCGAGAGCATCCAAAAACATGGAATATATAAAACTCTGAACACATTTAAACGACATAATGTGTGTGTGTGTGTGTGTGTGTAGCTGTTATGCATGTGTGTGTGTGTCTGTGTGCGTTCGTGCGTGCCTGCGTGTGTGCGTCATGCTGTACTCTCTTGGTTGACTTCCCTAGGCCATCATTTAGTGGCTGTTGATAGGAGGCACCACCCTTGATCGGAAAGCCTTGTTTGAGGACCATGAGCAGTTAGGAATCCTTTCTATCACAGGGAACTGCAATGTCTTACAAAGACTAATCATTACGACGAAGCAATGTTGTATTGTAATAATACTACCCTCACTCAAGTAAACACATTTGAAAGAGAAAGTCAAACACAACCTCAACAAAGACACGGTGAAATGTGCAGCGCCCGGTCAAAATGTGCGTGTTGGGAGCCGGCCTCGGAGAGACTGCTGCTTGCAGCTTTCTCAAGAATCGCTCATCCAAACAGCCTCACACTTGACACTTCCTTAGGTCCTCAGCAATTCACCCGCCAAGCAGGAGGTCGATGGGATGAATGGTTGTTGAGAAGATCTCACTCTATGATCACGCTCAGTCATATCTCATCCAGAAGCCTTTAGTGAATGATGAGGTCATCATTAACAATGATGTATACACATTTGTAGGCGAATAGTAAGTGCCCAGCAGGCCATCCTGTCCAGTGCACTGTCAACCGGTAGGCTGATCTATCATATATACATCTAGGGGGACACTTGTGATGTCACTAGAGGGTAGATGTTGACATGGCTTGTAATGGCGGATCAAGATCACACCTAGTGGTAAAATAGGGTCCTTTACCATAGCACTTGTAACATCACAACAACAAACATATATTAATATTTTGATACTGATTAGTTTGTCTTAAACTAAAGGCTTATAAATGACTTATGACTCAATGTTAAGTCTTACCATAAAATTCACAGAATGACATACATGCAGAGACTCGTCTGATTATACAGTAGTTGGATTACACTGCAGTGTACCGAGTGGTTATTGTCATTTGTTTGTGTCATGTTGAGTTGGGATGCATTGGTTTATCTAATCACGTGTCAAGCAAGTTTGTGTTGGCTTGTGTTCAGACGATGTGTCTCATCGGTTTGTTCTGCAGTGTTGTGCTTTCTCATCGTATTGTGTAGTTGAATTGCTGTGTTGTTGCATAATGTTGTCATGTCATGGCTTCATTGTGGTGTCATGTTATTGTGTTGATGTTTTGTGCTGTGTTGTGTCTTTTGCTGTGCATTACACACAATACAGTGATCATTTGTTGTATATGGTGTTATCTCTATGTATTTGTATTGTTGTGTCATTGGTTATATAGTTGTATGGTTGTGTCTTTGTGTTATGTGTCCCTGAGTCATTGTATAGTTGTATCTTTAAGTTGTGTCGTTGAGTAATTGTATAGTTGTGTTTTTGTATCTTTGTATTATGTTGTCGTCTCATTGTAGTTGTATTGTTTTGTTGATGTGTCTTTGTATTATTGTGTCGTTGTGTCATTGTATAGTTGTGTTGTGTTTTTGTGGTATAGTTTTGTTATAGTATTATAATTCTATAATATCTGTGTCTTTGTGTTGTGCCATTGAGTCAGTGCATAGTTGTAATGTTGTACTGTGTCCTGTGTGTGTGTCCTCCTGTGTGCTCTCCCTGAGCCACTGCTCTGACCTGTGACTATCAGTGGGGCGCCTGCAGGCCAACAGCCAGCAGCCAGAGGTGACAAAACCCATCCACCAGGAAGGACCTCTAATAATAACAACGGTGGAAAAGAGGCTCCCGATGATGGCCTGCTCAAAAGGCTGTCATCCCACGGTGTACAATGCAGGACTTATTTTTAGCCACGCAATCTACTTTTGTCAAAGAAACAATCCAGCTGAACTAGTTCCATAATAGACTGCTGCCCTATTTTAGATACAATACCAGCCAATTAATACTTCTGAGGATTATTTTAACCTTGTCTGGAAGTGAATATGCACCTGAATCCATAACCTTATACCCTAGAATGGTAAAAGGTAAATGGCCTGCATTTATAAAGCACTTTTATAAACAGTGGCCACTCCAAGCGCTTACAAAAATAATTGCCTACCGCAGGCAGAGTCAACCATGCAAGGTAATAGCCAGCTCGTTGGGAGTAGTTAGGGTTAGGTGTTTTGCTCGGGGACACCTCAACGCTCAGCTTGGACGAGCCAGGAATCATACTAGCAGCCTTCCGGTTACCAGTCAACCTGCTCTACCTCCTGAGTCAACACCGAACCAAATAAATGTTATGTATCTGGACTCTAGACACATATTAGTGTACAGTGTACAGTATAGTGTAGACCTGCCTAATTATTTTAAATGTAAAATAATTTTCTTAGTAGGGAGGCTTTTCCCATTAAAATTGGAGGACTTAAATTCAAGGAAGCTGTGCGAAGTTGTAAGAGACAGCAGGTCAGGGTCACCGAATCAGGAAGGCTGTTAGGTCTGGAAAGGGCAAGGATCATTTTACGAGTTGTCATAAAATGACGGCTTTGGGATGATGAGATGATTGCTGAAGTAGGTGCATCAAAATGGCTTTTCCATTGAAAAACCATAGCCAGTATAAAGTGAAATATTAATGTAGATTTATAGAGGCCGTTGTGTTTTAGGAGTTGTCAGATATGGTGACATTGTCTTTCCTGTACTATTTTGTTGGGTGAGACATCACTGGTATAAAGTTATTTTATTTTCTATAGAACCACATTTATAAATATCAATATCATTATATTTTAGATTAAAAAAAACCCTGAAGAAGAAAAAACAACGTATACACCATTCTTGTTAAAGGTACAGATCAAACTCCATGTTTGATTTCATTTCAGACGTATATTTCAACACATGTCATTCATGAAAGAGGTTTTTGGAGGAGACAATGGGAATCGAACCCAGAACCTTTCAGCTGGGAGTCAACCCCCTTTACCACATAAACAATCTTGCCCCTTATTTACATTTGTCAGTATTAGTTTTAGTTTGGATTTAGTTTGTATCCACAACAATCAAACAAGCTCCAGGAAGAAATCCAAATCTTTTGAAATGGCTCAGAAACAACTGCTAAATTCCTGCATAGGCCATGCATGACACCAAAAGACACGTGAAGCCTATCTTAAGTGTCACTATCTAGATGCCAGCTCACAACATAAATGTTTTGGATGAGGTGTTTGGTCTACTGTCCTAAACTGCAGGCATGTGCAGAGAGCTGGCCGGCTATTGGGTCCTTGAGTCTCCAAATGACTTCACGAGTGAGTGCATTGTTTTGTACTTAAGTTTTGCTTTATCTAGCCTGCTGGACGCGCATCTCTTGATGGGGCGTTTACTCGATACATTGGTCTGCTGCACAAAGCGCAAGCCCACTTCTGCTTCTCCTTGCGTGTGTGAGTGACGTCGTGCATGTGAGGAATCGTGGTCGAGGCGCAGGGTGAACAGACACATCGGTTCAATATCTTCCCGGAGCTTGCCATTTGAAGACACAATGTCATTATCTATCTAGGGGAATACCTAGCTCTCCTTTAAGGACACCGTTGTGGTTGGGTACAGGCCACTTTGTTGAGTGGGGGAAAGGACGACACATATGGCTCCGCAGGGGTCACTACGGCTACTTTTCGCGCTGTCCTGTGTGGTGAACACCTGCTCCGGCCTGACCTACATCTGTCCGCAGGGCTGTCGCTGCAAGGCGGACACGTTTCAGTGCACCAGAGAAACCCAGGGTTTGCGTGAAAGTGCGCTTTCCGTGAGGACATTGTAAGTAGCCGATTTGTATTTGTATGTTTTATATTTAAAAAAAATCAAAAAAAAAATCTAGTCATTATGTCTAACCGTGCACATTATCTGTTACCTTGCAGAAGACTCAGAAGCTTGTCCGTCAAAATAGTTCCAAGACATGCCTTCAAAGACATCAACGTGACCAGAATGTGAGTTGGCCTCGTGCATTTATCAATACTCTGGATTAGGATAGGCTGCTCTTACCCCGAAGGAAAGCCTTACAGGCAGAGATATAGAACATTGATTCTGCAATAGGCCCACATTTAATAATTTAAATATTACTCAGTCATACGCAACTTCCAACCATCAATGGTAGTCGAAGGGATTTTGACTGCTTCTGCTTTGAAAGATAATTTCTGAATGAGACAACTTCCAAATTGCATAGCCTACTTTAAATAATAGATGATATCGTTTTGCATGTATTTAGTCTTTTTTTCGTAATATTATTTTTTGTCAATTCACCGTTGCGTGTGAGTAAGTTAGAAAGATGAATGTAGAATATAGGCTAAATGGATCACCTTTACACAGGAATCAATGGTCAATCAGCAGATCTATAGGCAGGAATTGTTTGAATAAACCGATGGATTTTGTATCTACATCATAGTTACATATAAACAATACACTTGAGATATCGTATTTAAGCACATATGTAGCCTATTTTATATAATAAAACAATATATAAAAACATTTGTTTACAGCTAATTCATTTATTCTTACTTAGTAGAAGCTCACTCAGGGTCCATTCATTGTCTTTATCAATATGTTTAATATAAGGTTGCCTTGCCTTGCCTTGCCTAATGTCTAGGCCTACATACAATGTTGGCATGTTGGATTAATGTGGTTGGTTCAATATATATTGCTTCATATACTAGTTTTGGACGGTTAACTTTTTAAAGTTCATGGTCACTGTCAAAGTCACGTTAAAAATACATCTGTTTGATTCTGAATGAGTGTCACCAATCTCATGTCACTGAGACTCAAACTACACCACCACTGATACAAATGTAGAGAATCTTGGCCCAGCGTCTCTTAAAGCGCAATCTTAAGAAGGCCATAGAAACCCCTATCAGTTGTTATTACAATGAAATGTGTTGTACAATTTAGGATATGGGGAATACAATCAAATAAAACAGAAAAATGCATTATCAAATATAAAATAGAGGATATAAAATGTTTGTTTTTATATAATACTTAATATAGTGAGCCATTTCCCTTTTTAATTGTGTAAACCAAGAAGCTATTGAAAGTACCAACATCTCTGTCTGTGAAATAAAGTTAATTAATTGATTGAAAATGTCATAAGGACTTTCAACTTTTCCTGTTGAATTAATACATTTAATGTGCATTCTTACAGTGAAATCTCCCAAAGTGTCAGTGTCACAGAGATCCAGAGCCATGCATTTCTCTCCCTGCACTGCCTGTCTGAAATGTAAGGCTCCAGTTCACTCACACATACACGCACACACTTACACGCATGCACACACACACTTACACGCATACGCACACACACACGCATAGATACACGTACACCTACACGCATACACGCACGCACACATACACACACACATGCACACACACACACACACACACAGTTGTTGCTCTTATTCAAGGCTTATTTACTGATCCTAACTAACGAGTGATGTCTGTTCTGTGGTCGTTTATTTCCTCCTGTAGCTCGCTGCAGAACATCATCAGTCTGAGAGCTATTGAGAAAGGAGCTTTCACGGACCTTCCAAGACTCGAGTACTTGTAAGGATTTCATTTCGTAAACACTGTTGGTTACTTTTCTATGGCACACATTTATTTTTCTCCTATTTACAAAAATACATCATGCTTTCTTGTAGTTGTGTCAGTGAAAAGTTTGTATAATAACCCAAAGGACACAATAATGTAGTGCATTAACCATGACGTTTTTTGTCTAATCCACTTCTATCTTGAAGGAGCATCCTCAATACAGGCATGGCGCATTTCCCCGACTTCACCTCCGTCTCCTCCCTTATGTCCAACCTCATCATGTAAGTGGACGCGTATTATAGCTACATATGGGGGTCTAGTTGGGTGGTTGGTGAGGAGGCTGGTACTGTGTCCTTTTGTGTCCCTATATCATCTTGACATGTACGTCAAACCCATGCCTGTGTGGAGCCAAGGCTGTCAACTCGAAGCCTGAGTTACTATTATCTAATCTTCACAACGCCACCACACAAGCCTCAACGCTGTCTCACACAGGGTTGAGGCAACTGTCTCCACAGTTGATTTGATGAATAATAATAATTCCCTAACCTAGTCGTAACTCTGGATATTTTTTTAATGAAGCTGTTCCTGAGACTTTAACCTTTTTTGTGTGCAGAGAAATGGCGGATAACACAAAGATTGACTCTATCCCTGCTAACTCTTTCAACGGTTTTGCAAAGGACTATATCATCATGTGAGTATGAGTGCTATATAAGTGCTATATAAATGTTTCATAGCCACTGTGTTTAATCTAGGAGCAACTGTTGGTCATAATTTATTTTACAGGTTTTGGTAGGTCTCAGTGCACGTGTATGTATAATTGAATGCTGAAGCTTGTGAACCGTATGTGATACATCCGTTTGGGATATATCCATTTGACTGGCAATATTTGTGAAATGTCCTTGACAGGAACCTGTATAGAAATGGTTTCAAGGAAATTAATTCTCATGCCTTCAATGGAACCAAGATAAACAGCCTGTAAGTACTGCTAAAAATATTACATTTACGCAGAATTTTCTTAAATATTATTTGTGTGAGATTGTAGAAATTAATGTTGTGATTAATTATGTGGATCTGTGGGTTTTTTTCTGGAATCAGAGAAAAATCGTAATCTAAAACACAATGTACCAGCAAGTAGGAATTATATAAGCCAAAACATAGATGGAACGTTTCTCTTTGTCCCCCTGCATTAGTCTCTGTAAATGGGAACACAAGCTGTATTGAAGTCCACTAAGTTCTTAGTGTTTATAGACATTGAGACGAACAAATAATTTAGATTTATCTTTCAATGGCCTGCAAATTAAACTTTCAAAGTTAACCCATGTAATTAAATCTGTCTTCCAGAATATTAAGAGACAACAAACATCTCTACCATATCCATGAAGGGGCCTTTGATGGTGCTTTGGGACCAATGGTGCTGTAAGTGCCAGTGGCTGATAATGCAGTTGACTGTACATTCTCTGCCTTTACTGCCCCCAATAGGACAAAATAGGGACTTCTAAAAACCCCTCAACTCACTAAAAAAGAACTGCTATTGAGTCATAGCATGCTTCAGCGATGATTCTATTGAAAATATGGTCATCATCAGTTCGTTTTTCAATTGAATGTGGACATTAACATGATTGATGGTGCAATTAACACAGAATGCAGAATACAAACTGGGTAATTGACGGCAACCCTCCATACCATACACATCAAACAGAGTATTCTTGAGCTAGACAGACCATTGGCTTTTGTTTTAACGTCAATATCTTTGAAAACAGCGACTTATCCCTCTAAGCCTAATGCTTGTTTATATATTCCTGTTTCCTTCTGCAGGGATATTTCCTCCACAGCTTTGAGTTCGTTCCCCGCTGAAGGGTTGACGCGGGTGAAGTTCCTGACAGCCGTGTCTGCCTACACTCTGAAGGTCCTCCCCCCACTAGAAAGCTTCACTGAACTGCGGGAAGCCAACCTGACGTACCCCAGCCACTGTTGTGCCTTCAATATGAAACAGAGGTAGCCGACTGCCCGAACCAGAGCAGTCAATACGATCTTTTCTCATTTCACGTCATCACAAACAACAATAAAAACCCTTAAGGCTTACTGTAACTGTGACGGATGTATGCTTTAATTCCTGGGGTACTTTGCTGTAACTATGTTGTCTCCCAAACGTTTACATCAAAAGGGAAAGTGCAATAAAGAACTTCACAAGGCTCTGTGATGTCAGCGAGGCGTACATGTAAGGACATGTTTTGTTGCACAAACACACAATGGCTTATTAATTTTTCCCATCTTGCTTTTCACCATCTTGACAGATTTGTACAATTATTTTAACTGTGTTTACTCCATAGGGAACCCACAGACGATGGTTTGTATGGAATCGATTACATCGCCTTCCAGTATCCGGACATGGAACTGGACTGCCTGGGCAGTTCCTCCATCAAGTGCACCCCAAAGCCTGATGACTTCAACCCCTGCGAGGACCTGCTGGGCTATTCCCTCCTCCGCTCTCTGACCTGGGTCATAACACTCTGCGCAGTGGCTGGGAATCTGGGCGTGTTGGTCATCCTCTTGGTTAGCCACCAGAAGTTGACAATTTCCAGATTTCTAATCTGTAACCTGGCCTTTGCCGACCTTTGCATGGGGCTCTACCTGTTGCTGATTGCGGCCATGGACGCCTACTCTAGCCCCGAGTACTATAACCACGCTGTTGACTGGCAGACCGGCGGGGGCTGCAGCGTCGCAGGGTTTTTGACGATGTTTGCCAGTGAACTGTCGGTCTACACGCTGACCGTGATCAGCCTTGAACGCTGGCACACCATCACCAACGCCATGCACCTACACAAGAGGCTCAGGCTACGTCATGTGTCGTTCATAATGGCCGCCGGCTGGGGCTTCTCTCTATTGGTGGCTCTGCTCCCTCTGGTGGGGGTCAGCAGTTACAGCAAAGTGAGCATCTGCCTGCCCATGGACATCGAGACGCGAGGCGCCCAGTTCTATGTGATGGCTCTGCTGATCCTCAAGGTCGTGGCCTTTGCGGTGGTCTGCCTGTGCTATGTCTGCATTTACCTGAACGTACACAACCCCGAGCTCACGACACACCACGGAGACACCAAGATCGCCAAGCGCATGGCCGTGCTCATTTTCACCGACTTCCTCTGCAAGGCACCCATCTCCTTCTTTGCCATTTCGGCAGCCCTGCGTATGCCGCTCATCACCGTGTCCCACTCCAAGATCCTGCTCATCCTGTTCTACCCGATCAACTCCCTGTGCAACCCCTTCCTGTACACCATCTTCACCAGGGCGTTCCGCAGGGACGTCTGTCGGTTCCTGCGGCGCTGGGACTTCTGCCAGACCAAGCCTGGGATCTTCAGGAGCCACAAGCAGCCCGTGCACACGATCATCGCCAACAACAAACTGTCAGGCGTCAAACCCCCCTCGTTTAACTTCTATGCCTATCACATCAAAATGCAGGGCTGTTTACTCAATAAAGGCGCTACATGATCAGACTATCCTATCATCACTTGGTCATTATCTCGATTGGTCAGAAATTGCCCCGGCCCGGAAAACATAAAAAAAAAAAACCCTTTGCGTTGTGCTTCGGTCAAGAGAACGATAAGCACCGTACGTATCTACAAAGATGTTGACACACAGGTCATAGCACTTGACCGGCCCACTAAAAAGAAAAGTAGGTTCTCTCAATTCAAAAGATGACTGTAGATCAAATGGGCTGCAATGACTGGAACAGTTTGTTAGGTCAACGCAAGAGCATAGTTTGAAATCATGTGGTCCTAAATCTTCTCCCGTTTAATTATAGTTCTATAAGACATTCTGCAGAACAGCGATGACATCATGAGACAGGGTTCATCTGCGGTACCAGATGATAGATCTGGTCGGAGCGTTTAGAGACCGACTTCTGAGTCAAGGCTCCTGAGGGTTACTCAGGAAATGTCATTAGAAGGCCGACAGCATTAACTGTTTCACGCGCTACTTCTGTCCGATTAAATATTAATGTACTGCATACATTAATTGTAATAAAAAATAACTTGAAAAATGATAGGCCTCCCCTTTTTTTCCCCACCAGGAATTGATCGAGTTGAATTTAATTTGTCTAGTTTAATTGTAGTTACAAACTAACAGTACAAGTTTTGGTTTACAGTAAATAATCACATGCTTTCCAAGGACAGAATTGTGATCATTGAATAATCAGCAAGCCAAGGAGTCAGGTAACAATGCCTTGAGTTCAGTATTTAGGACCCTTCTTTTGAGTGTGTAATATTTTGTATAGGATTCCAGAGAAAGCAATGGTGTTAATTTGTTGTGTACAGCGTATTTAATGTGCCTGGTTGAAAACAGAATTTTTCATTCAGCGTCAGTTATGGAGGCATATGCAACGCGATAATAAAGAATACAGCCAACAACAAAGAATACTCCTCAAAATAAATAAATAAATAAATACATATATACACATACAATAAATGATCTTTGCAATGAAAGAAAAGCTGAAAAACAAATAAAAAGGTGGACTTGTCAGGGTCGTGATCAGTGCTTGGTTCTTCAGTCCCTGAAACCAGACACTAAAGTAATCACCACTCTGCCTCCCCGACTGCTTTAGAGAACACATAGTCCCTGCCTTCGTAACACATCACCGCGTCCTTCAGATGGAACTTCCAGCGGTTCTTGCTGCGGTGAATCTGTCAAAGTAAACAGTAACCAAAGTAATACCAGTGAAAGTACACAAGGGCAAATGTGAACGTGGTGAACGGATGTACCTTGTCATACTGGCACACGATCACATTGTCTGTGTCGAAGAGGTCAGGGATGTCCTGCTCATGCACATCGTCTCCCGAATTCAAAGGATCCTAGTGGAGATTCAAAGAGGTAGATTGCATCAATTATTCAAATATCTATTTGAATAAAAATAAATAATAAATAAAAGGCTTGATAAACAAGTTGAATTGAAAGAGCTGAAATAGGTACCAAACAATTTTATTATCTCTTATAGTGTCATTAGATATGTGGAGCATCAAAATGATATAAAAGCCAAGCCTATTGAAGCCTTCGGGGAAACAAGCAGTCACTTACACCAGTCCATCCATACCTCTTCAACAACATCAGCAAGCTCATCCACTGCATCACTGTCACTGCTGGAAGAGGCACTGTCTCCATCACTGCTGCCCTCCTTCATCGCCTCGGCATTGATCATGCCCAAGAAATCATTATCTTCCAGTGTGACTTCTGCCTCATCTTCTGCCTCAATATCCGAGTTGTCAAGAGGGCCGTCCAGTTGAACAATATCCGACAACTCAGGGTAGCTTGAAAATACCGTCTTGGTGGTAAATCAGAGCGGGGGAGGAATATTATAATGATGGTATGGTAAGTAACCTCAGTATGCTCAACTGACTTTGGGAAGGGAAGGATAAGGACAAGTATGATTAAGACTTAAGGATGTACATGAAAACAAATTACTTACCTCGGTAACAGCCTTGTTCATCTCATCTTCGATCACTTGCTTCAGGATATCGTCTATGTCTTTGGAGACCGACCCCGCCGGCGCCTGTGCCAACGTCTCCAAAGACTCTGTCCGAAGGTCGAAGAACTCGGAGATGGGTGTGTTCACACCCGTGTTACCGAGTTCTGGGCCTGGCTGGACCCCCCCTTCCACCGTCACCTCTGGTGGCTGTTGGAATACCTGAGAATGCAGGTTCACAGCGGGAGGAACGTTTTCCTGACTCTGTGGCTGCAGTGGTTGAGATGCTGCTGGTGTTTGTGATGCTTGTGGTTGTTGAGATGCTGCTGGGGGTTGAGATGATGCTGGTTGTTGAGATGCTGCTGGTGGCTGAGATGCTGGTGGGGGTTGAGATGCTGGTGGGGGTTGAGATGCTGGTGGTGGTGGTGGTGGTGGTGGTACAAGTGTTGGCGGTGGTGCCGGCTCCACTTCGGACGGAATGGTTTTGCCCGAGGAAGTGCTGTCGGCTGGTTGAGGGACACTGGAATCTCTCCAACTGATTATCTTCTGTGTTGCTTGGGAGAAGTTGCTGCCAGCGGGACCCTGGGTAACCACCACTGGAACGTTTACCTTGTAAAGTTGACCTCGGAAAAACAAAAAGGAAATGTAACCAAATTAGCTCATGCAATACTAAAAAATGTGGTCCTGTAAAAGGTGAGCTATAAAAGGCTTACCCGAGGCAGTCTGCAGTGTGACCCCTGCTGGTATTTGCACTGGGTAAGACAACCCAGGAGGTAGAGAGAATGTAGCAAGGGTCTCAGTGCCTTTCTGTATTATGCAAGACAATTGCAAATATGTCTTTTTCTGGAAGATTAAGCCAAGATGCACTATGTGCCTTTTGTTAATAAAAGTAAACATGAATGGAAAAAGTGTCCTGTCTGAACTGTACTATGACCCACATATGGTTAGTCTGAGTAGAGATTAAACTAGTAGTTTTATAACTTACCTTGAGAGGGAAATGAAATGAATTTTGACTTGTAGGTATTCCAACTGCAACTGAAGTTGTAACATTTTAATATATAACAAATATCAACTGATGATCAAATCAATTTGAATTTCCCACCATGCCCAAATCATGCTATCATCTTTAAAGTCACCAACAAGGGATGTCTAAGTGGATAAGATGGTGAGACTTCACCAGGTGGGGTATGGTGTCCCCATGTGTACTTTTAACAATGTATATGAATGTATTGTTTAGTAATTTGCGTAACACCTGCAGTAGTGGGCTATCACTGCTGTACTAAGGGAATAGGTTGGTTCGACGATTGTCAGTACTTGCACTTTGTTCTACGAACATCTTAATTTTACCGATGGCGATGTATTGTGACACTTCCTATGACAAATGTAGGCCTACTTATTGTAAGTCGCTTTGGATAAAAGCGTCTGCTAAATGCCCTAAATGTAAATGTAAATGTAAATGTAAATGTAAATGTGTACCTCTGGGCCTGCGGTCCTGGTCTGAGTGGTTGTAATGGGCAGGGAGCTGCAGCACAAACTTTGAAGAGGTGATGTTGTTGTGCCTGATGTCTTCCAGCGCCTTCGACGCCAACACCTTTGCCTCCCACATCTGTAGAAAAGCCGCCTCATGTAGAATAGCGTTTTGATGATTTTCGACTAATGTGTTTTCTATTTTTATTTAGCTGGCTGACGATGTTCACTTGTTTCGAGAACATTTAAAAGTTGGACTCACTCGCTTCAAATCGTCAAGGATGCGGTCCTCAAGTCCTTCGTCCACAATAAGTTCCCGCATACTTTCAATCACATCTTCAATGATGGACATGTACAGTTTGGCCTGAGAAAGCCATTTCATAGAGGAGGTTGATAATAGCTCACAAAGCTAACATTAGCTACACGCACACACACGATGAGAATTGACAGATAACGCCGAAACTCTCAGCTTACCACGTGTCCTGTGTTGCCCAGCATAGTGACACACAAATGGCCGAACGCATTAAAACATCAACTATTCAAAATGACTACTTTGTCAGTTACATGTAATGCCGCTGAACACTATCCAGGGGGAGAGTGCGGTTGCATCGTTAACGCACACAGGTGACGACGACTCCCACGCCAATCACTGATCAATCACTGCCGCTCCGGGGTGCGCGCGAGAGGCCTGGGAACGAGGTGCGTGTTCAGGATGAGAGCGAGCGTTTCCAAAGAATCGATCAAAGCGTTTGCCCTACCTGGATATAAAGTTATATGAATGACAAATACAATTTCTCTTTGGATAATGCGAAAAATGTGTACTTAAAACATTTGGTCAAATGTGCAAAATCATTTTCTGAATAAATGTTTACACCAAATTGTCCATATTGTTGATCACATACATACCACATGTATTATGTTTACAAAGGGTGCCAGTCCTTGACATGGGCATACGAAAGCAAATACAGACATACATATATTAATATTATTATAATCTTAAAAGATAAAGTGCTAGACAAAGGACATATCATATGGTTTAAAATGTTAAGACTAATTGAGCCTTTGTAAAAGGAAACAGAATTGGTCCACTATAATGGTACAAAGGCTACTATCATGTGATTAGATGAATTTAACACAAGTTTCTCCAAGGGTCATTTCCCTCTGTGAGAAAACGCTTTGGCAAAGAGTTCACTGTGTCACACATGCAGCTTGCTTCTCCGTCTCCGTCTCAATCCACTTCTTTTCAATTTCAACCTAAGAGGACAGATCAGTCGGTTAGGGATGTCGTAGCTCAGCATCCATCATGGTTTGATATTCTCTTTGTATACATCATCAGACCAGCACGACTCCACATCTTACCTGACAATGATACCGAGTCCAGCTGGTGACGTGTTTCTGTGGCTGGATGTCGTTCACCGTGCCCAGGGACCTGATTCTGGTCTGGGAGACCACAGCCCCCAGGATCTCGCACTCCATCGTGACGAAGGGGTACCAGTCATGTGGGATCTCCTGGTCAGAACCTAGTTCCAGCTTGCAAGACAACGAGTGAGGATGATCGACTGCTGTGAGGAAAGAAAATCAAATAAAAACAGTTGCAGTTATTACATTTTACCACTAGACGGCAGGCAAATCGATTCAACTCCATGCTCAGAAAAAAATCAGATTCCCGGCCACCATGGAATTGTGTAAGTGTGTTATATATAAACCCTCAAATTCCCACTTAGTCACGTATATTATATGACGTCTTCTTACCAGTATTTTTTGTTGGAAGTTTGTCAATCCTCCAGACGATAGCCGAGAACACATTCTCATACTTCACCGTGCCAAGAGACACATGCATGACCGGTTGGGACTCCTCCGCACTGACGGCACCCAAACACGCATTCCTGTTCATGCGGGCCTTCAGCGACCGCTGGCGCAGTAAGGCCACTGTCTGGGACACCTTGACCCAGTCTCCCGGCACCGGTATCCAAATCACTACGTTCTCGCAGAGCGGCTGCGTGTCACTCGCCGTGGCGGAGCTGGGGAAACCCGCCGAGACGTTCAGGAAGGCCTGGAGCTCCACGTAGGCGCCCTGCACCGTGACCACCGCCTTCACGGAGAACGGCAGCTCGGTGCATCCCAGCGCCATGGTCTTGAACCGCATCAGCTCCGCCCGGCACGCGTCCGGCGGCGAGAACTTAATGAGCCGCGACCTCTGGAACTCCACCTCGTTGATGCAGTTGTGGAAGTGGCAGTCGGTGATCTCCATCCAGGCCTCAGAGTCCCCCTCGTTACTGTAGCTGGGGTCGAAGCGGAGGAGCCCCAGGTCGTTCAGCGCCAGGAAACAGTCCGCGTCCCCGTTCAGAAAGGCCAAACAGTGGATCTGCGTGAAGGCCGCGCGGTCGATGACTCCCCCCGCCTTGTCCAGCTGTACCCACAGGTGATCCGTTATCTGCAGGGCGAACTCCTGCTCCTCGTAGTGCCGCCGCGACTGGTGCGGCACGGGCAGCCTGAAGATCTCCTCCTCGATGGACGCCAGCAGGTCCTCCATGTCGCCGTGCTCCATGGTGCCGAACTTCAGCAGCTGCTCCACCTCGGCCTCGTGGGTCACCTCCAGCTTGGGGTGGTAGCGCTTCTTCTCCGTGTAGGAGAAGTGCTCCACCTTGACCGTGAGGATCTTCCGGGGCTCGCCGTGGCTCTCCAGCTTGGGCTCCGACGGTCGGCAGTGAGCGAGGAGCTGGAACTCTTTGAAGGGCTTCTCCAGTCCTCTCTCGTAGTACATCTGGAGCACTCCCCCTGCCAGGAGCCGCAGGTAAATGGGCCCCCACTGGCGGGAGGACATGCGGTTCTTCTTCTCGGGAATCCGGAGCATCAAGGACCAGCCGTCTCGCTTCTGGCCGCGGAACAGACCCTGAGGAACAAACTGTGTTGTGGCCTCTTGTGACAGCCTGGTTTTTAACTTGGTTTTGCAGCTCTGCTCTCTGTCTCCGTCTCCTTCTGACTCCTCTGTCCCCGCTCGTAGGCCCTCCAGTTTGTGGCAAATGTAAGAGAACGAGTTTTGAAGTTGGTCACGTTGCGGTACCCCGCCGTCTTTGGTCCGGATAAAAAAGCGAGGTGGGGCATTGTCACATTCAGAGTCTGAAGAGGAGCTCTCTAGGTCTACACTGGGGTCGGCTCCTTCCCAGAAGGGGTTGAAATGTCCACGGTTCCCCTGTGAGGAGGTAGAGAGACTTGGTCCCTCTGACGTCTGACTGCAGGCCTGCGGGCTACTCCCGGTCCCCGTGGAAGACGTAGGAGACGTGCTGGAGAGACTGTGGACGACCTCACTCTTTTCCTGTGTCCTTTGGGCAAAGTTGAACGGAGATGTTGTACTTGGGATGCTGCTGACAGGAGTGCAAAAAGGGGTGTTGCAGGGAACAGAGGATCTTCCATTGGGACTTAATGGTAAGTGTGGGGATTCCAGGAAACCATTGAAGTTCCAGGAGGTATCTCTCACGGATGGGAGCTCCAACTTGAGGCCATTAGGACGGGGCAGCGATCGTTTGTTGGGTTGTCCCGATGATAGGGACTTTTGTGGCGAGGAGATGGGTGTGCTGTCATCCTCAAAGGTCACCCAGTTTGTGTTGTTTGTGGAACACATCACAGGGTTATCTTGGTAGCCAGATGTTATTAAATCCTGCTTCCTGGGAAGGCTCGACTCTTGTGTTACTGGACCTCTGTAACAAAACAGGCAAGAAAACAACGAGTTGTTAATAATTCATGTAAGTTCTGTCTGAGAAAAAGAGAACACGCAGCACGCACGCACGCACGCACACACACACACTTAGCTTGGGTCTTTAAATCTTTGCTTACTAGCTAAGGAGAGCATATACAATTCGTCCATTGCCTGATAAATGACTAAACAACAGCCTATTCTTTGTCTAACAACCTTAAGTAACCTTCGTAAGTGAGTAATCAAGTAAACTCTTGCGATTCACCACTCAAATTTTATATCAGATATTTTTTAACTAGATCAAACTTTTTTTAATGTTACAATTTATATGTACATTTAAAACGGTGAACAGGAGTGCATTCCCTTCCCAACTAATTAACTTCCTGAGCAGCACATGGCAAACAGACGCATTTTCTGAGATTAAAGTTGACACCTTTCAGATGTTGCAATGGAAATCAGCCAATCCTTTTGCCATAGCAGCAACATAGCAGACTTTTACCCATTCTTTCAGACAATATTATATATTAATATTTGAGGCTGTTATTCAGGCAGAAGGTCAAATCACATTATAAATAACATCTCAGACAGCAAAATCCTAATAAAATTTAAGCAATGCTAGTATTAAACCTAGGGAAAACAGGTTTACCACTCCTAATGGCATGAGACTAGTGTGAGTGCCAAAAGTCCTCCCGTCTCATCATCCAGGCATCAAGTCAACTGTGAGAATTAGGTTACGGCTCACAGCAGCTGGTAATACACTAGCTGGGTTTGAGCACTAGGCTAGATTAGAAGATATAGCAGCATAATAATTACAGTACTATGGGGTAGAACAATTGGATTGAATGCAGAACAAGGTTTTCTTTGTAGCTTTATATAGACTATATATGATTTGTTATTCTTCATTGTCATTGCTGAGCCAAACATTAAATCTGCATTTTGATCCTCTGCCAACACCTCTCATTATGACACCAAACACAGAGCCTCATCTCCCTGCAGATTTGAATATGAGGGAAAGAAATAATTGAAGACACAAAACCACAATTACAGCCTTGCTCCGTGATCACAGCTATTTCTTCTTCAAGACAACCAGTGTGCAAGTACCCCCTCTCTCTATAAATAACTGTGGGACTTAGAGAACCGATTCAAGATAATGGGCTGACCAGACAGAATGTTTCGGCTACACTGTGATGAGTGAATTATTCAGATCTGTCTGTTTTCTGTCCACTGATGCCCATTCTGTCTTATGATGAGGGGTAGAGGCAATGGTTGTCAAAGTGAAACAACACAAACATAGAAGGACAGAGTTATTCACCAGGGTTACCCCAGTACCTCGGTGTGGATGTAATGTAATGTAATGTCAAATCCATCTTTTATTTGTAAACTTAGAGGCCGTAGCATTTCTTTTTAGCAACCATGCTTTTTCTCTGCTGAGGACAGGGAAGGAATTCCACACATTCCTCTGGGACAAGCTGCTTTTCACACAGGAAATACCACTAGGCTTTTTTTATGAGATCTGACAGCAAATATGTGGTAGATTGTGTCTTTATCAACTCACTTTAAGATATCTAATCTTCAGCTCTTCAAGGCAGTGATGCCTTTCATGGCATAAAGACTGGCAGACTAGCAGATGACGAAGCAAACTTTTAAAACTATCCCATGCCTAGGGGTTTACAGGTGTGCAATCTTTTTGTAAGAAGGGTCACATAGCCTACAGGAAATAATTAGTGTTTCACACTAAAACGAAAAATTAAACGAGAGCATTTAAAGCAATGGCATGTAAACCAACGGAGAGCCAATTGTTAACTGCCTGGCTGCTTCCTGTATTGCCTCAAGACTTTGGCAAGCTGGCACTCTGTCAGGTTGCTGCAAGCTGTGATATTTAATTACAACTCATTTAGGCCAACTGGACATTTACCACCGTTATCATGCCTGTGTTTAACAAAAAGTGCATTCTTTGCACGTTTTCGACCGTCCGCTTTATAAAGAAATCCAGTATTCGTTCATTAGAGCACTTTAACTCTCCTGCAAAAAGTTAGTTAGTTTGTGATGAGAAGCCGTTCACCCAGAATGGAAATAACAGCCTTAATCCCTGGAGCGAAACGTTCCCATGTTTCCTGTTCGATAGAGAGCTGATTGATCCCAGCCCTTGTCCGAGCAACACAACACAACCCCCTCTGTAACCTATGTATGTACCATGAGTCCAACTTCCCTTGACTTATTCCATCGCATATTCGCGGATTGCAGTCCTGATGCGTTTGCAGTCACGTAGGTTTACAGCCGGAGAGAGTTCCCAGTGGGTCGGATCAGAGACCGTGTAGGTAGGCCCGGGATGTTGTCTAAAGAGGCCCGCTTCTGGTGCCGAAACGGTCCATTGTTTTGGGAGCGAAAAACTTGTCCGGAGTAGAACTAGTCGCGTCCAGCGTTGTTTGGGTCGCTCTTAAACATAACGGTACGCGCGCAATGTTATTGCATGATACACAAATGGGGGGTGGGGGGGGGCGTTCTTAACCACGTATGACTTTTAGACGAAACACATCCATCCCGAGTTGGTAAGACGAGAGTAAAAAACTTGCAACAAACGTGTAAGTAAAACGCGAAGGTGATATACTCACAGAAACACATCTGCATTGCCCCGCCACACGGTCGGGACGTTATCCGGGCTTTTTCCAAACAGTGGAACCGGCCACGTCCGAGTTCCGATGTCGGTGGGTGTTCGTCAAAATGGCAGAGCGCAAAAGCTGTGTAGTTGTAATAACGCAGCGTCTCCCCCCCTCCACACTGCGCGTTGTAACGGGACAGCCCTGTCAAGGAATGGACGGGGAGGGCATCCCTGCACCTCCCTGAACCCCATGTTCTCCCCATGACCCGTTAAAGAGGCAGGGCAGGGCTTTACCAGTGGAAGCTTACTTTTGAGTTGTGTTTAATGAAGACTCGCGTTTGTTTGCATGACTTTGTAAACTCTCTCTGTAGTGGTATCGGAAGCCCCTTCATCTCGCTCATCTCGGTCACGGGTTTCAGGAACTATTGTGTCGAGATTTGACGTCTGTTTATGGAAGGCGTGGTGCTGCTGATCGTATCTTAGCCGTGTGCCTCAGAACTATTTTGAAAATAGAAAACTTTTTAAATAAGTAATAACCTATCGCAAGTTATGCAATCACTGCAATGCAAATACGGTTACAGGGCAAATTTCCTGACTTTAATTTACTTATGAAAAGCTCATACTTGACTGCTCCTTCTTGAAACCATGTTGCAACATAGCCACATTAAGTAAACGCTTTTAATGCTAATTATTTCCTTAAGATTCCCTAAGATTACTTAACTACTTAACTAGTCAAAAAACAAAAACAAGCAGTACAATGGATTTAATGATTTAAAATGTGTTTATATTCAAAATTACCCTTTTTCTTATCCATTCACGATGGAGCATGACATTATACACAAGTGTTTAGTGTACATCCATACACCCTTTGGGGATAAAAACAGACATAACAAGCTCTAGCAACTGACATATGTATGGGACTGACATTTGTACGTCCACTGTGGTGTTACCCAATGGAAATCATGACTTGTCTAGAGTAAAATGTAATCAAGTGTAATTTAATTGTTGGTCAAATGTTAACAGGGATATTATATGCAGAATAAAAGCCGTCTCATTTGTTCTTTGAGCAGGCTCAGGATTAGGCAAACACATTCTGCTACCAAATTAAATTTGCACATGTCCAGTTACACAATACAAATTGCCGTCTTTAGCTCACACGCACGCACGCACGCACGCACAAACACACGCACGCACACGCGACGAGAGCAAACAAAGTACATACACACGTCAACAGAGTTTGGTCTTCAAGTCTGGACTTCAGGAAAACATCACCATCACTCTCTGTTTATCGCCATCCTTCCCTGAAGGGAACTAAAATCGCCTGCTCCTTCCCAGAGTTCTTCCCACACGTCAAAAAACGCTTCGCTATGGTTTCACGTTAAGTATCATACAAAATGATTCCTGTCACAATTAACTGTGGTGAAAAAAACAAACAAACAAACAAAAAAAGCTATATAGGACATCTGGTAGACATAAAGACATGTGTCCGTCTGCATCACAGCAGCGTCCTCCACGCTGGGTGGACGTGGATGGGATTCCTCGTGATGTCCCCAGCCTGTAAACCGGGCAGCCAATGGGAAGCCTCCGCAGGCCAGATGCCCCGCCCAGCGTGGCCAAACAAATCCGGCCTCCCTAGCGGCCCTTGTTCTTTTTGGCGTTAGCCTAAAAGCAGCGGGACAGAGAGAGAGAGAGATGCTTAGCTTAGTTAGACATCAGAATACATGGGAGCAGATCAGGTTGGTAGCCCACTGCCTACTGGTGGTCGACACATTCACATATATTCTGCTGTTTTTTTAACACCAACACCCAACTTTTCTGATGCTATATCCTTACAGTAATCTAAACAGTCAAAACTTTACACACACACACACACACTAGCCACAGGCCTCTCCACTACGACCTCCTCTAAATTACTTCCTCAGAGCGTTCTTACAGGTGCTTTTCCCCATCACTTCCTGCAGAAATCCAGCAAGCCGCCGGTGACCTTTGATCATCTTAAGACCCATTTTACGGATTAACCTCAAACGACCAAAGGGGGTGGACGCTTCTGACCCCACAGCGCCAGTGTGTTATGGAAGAACATCACGTTGAGATAAGCAACTCTTTTCCCAAATAGAAATAGTTGAAACTTTGTTGTTGTTTTTGGGGAATCTTCATATCAGCGACTGCAAAACTCACAATATGAGAATTAATCGAGCGAGAAACTAATGCTAGTGAAAGACCATGTAACAATAAAGAATGTGCTTCGTTATATTGGTCTCTTTTTCTTTTTATGTTGAATTAAAACAAGCATGTGTATTGTGTTGGTTCAGGCATGAATGGTTTTTACTTCCTAGTACTGGATTCAGCGAGAGTGCAACAGAGCATGGTGGAGTTCTGGGAACGACGGAAGGCCGCAGCCGTCAACGACTGTCCCGCCAAGGGAATAACCGGATGATCTCAAGACACAAGTGTGGCTCTGTCGGACAGGGAATGTCTTGTGATTGGTCAGCCATGATGTAACGTCATTAGGTGCGTACCCACTAGGATTTTTTAGTCCCGGTACTTTTTTTTTTTGCTCTGCCCACGCGGTCGGTCCCAGTCGTCTCGAACGCACCACAAGGAAGTCCGAGACGCTTATCAACAGAGCGTCGACGAGCTACGAGCGGCTCAGAAAAGCACCTCCTCTCCTGGAGGACGTTCTGAGCCGGTCGAAAGAGTCCTGAGGGACGGATCCGGGGCGGATCCTCTCTCCAAACCACACCCACAAAGGTTCCTATCGGGAAAAGTACCCCTAGTGGGTATGCGGCTATAGGTTGTGTACTGTGGCGACAAAAAGTACCAAAATACATGATCCAACACATCCAAAAAAAAGGAAGAACACTCATTTGTGTATCGATAGATGAATATAACTATCCCCCTAACAGGCGTTAACCTAACAAGGCTAACGCTAGGCTAAGAGCCTTGGCGCATTAGCTTAGCCAGGGACCACTGTGGTGTGAGGGCGGCGGCGGCGGTACCTTGCTTCCTAGCTTGAGTGTGTCGATCTCTTCCCTCTGCTTGCTCAGCGTCTCGTTCATGCTACACAGGTGGTCGCTCATCATGCTGAGCTGGTCCTCGTAGCTCCGCTTCGTGGTGGTCAGCTCGTCCTGCGGAGGTGTGAGGGTCAGCGGGGTGGTGG
>OMLJ01048324.1:0-21075 GCA_900302595.1 Gadiculus argenteus | reverse complement strand
CACGCCCGCCACATAGCTGCTTGTAAATACCATTTAGTTCATTCAGCTTTCGTTCCTTTACCGTCGTGTCCCCTGATGTCGAAGAGGGAGCGGGGAGGGGGGGGTGGTGTCCTTCCATCCGGACAGTTGACTTACAAACTTGCCTTAATGCTAGAATTAACATCTTTCATAGTTGCTTTTCTCTTATAAGCCATAGTGGCTCAACGGACAGGTTCCTGTAGTTACTGAGTGATTATTAATGTGTGAGGGGAGAACGCGACGTGCCGCGACTCGCGCGTTTCCGCGGTCGCGTGTTTGTACATACCACTTAGCGTAGCTCCATTTCACGTCTGCGCACCTCAACGGTTTCTGTTACAGTGGGACAGCCAGAATGTGATTTTTATTCATTTATTTGTCGCCCTTTCAGGCTCGCCTGTTTTGTCTATGAAGTTCGGCTTTTATTGACTCATGTCGCATTGTGTTGAATGCTATTAACTCATTTACTGTAGACCACGGCATCGAACGGCGTTCCCCATCCCTGCCGTTCTCGCCCAAACACGCTAGTTCACGGTTTGAGTCCGGCAGTTTTTTTTTTTTTCGTCGTTTTTATTTCGACGTCCGTCTGACCAATCCTCTGAGGTATAGAATGGGGTTGATTGACTGTATTACAAATGGCACATTTAATGTGGTGCACGCTGGAATGAGAAGAATGTGTTTGTGGAAGCTGGAATGTTTGGAAAGGTTGCTTCTGAAGATATACCTCTATGCACATGAGCTAGTGGTCTACCCCGTACGCGGAACGGGCCGTACTTTTCCACTCCTTGGGGTGGGAAAAAAACGTCAGTTTCGTTGAACTTCAGATTTCCACCAAGTGAATTGATTCATACGATTTTTTTTATTTTATTTTTTTTTTTGGAGTGGCTTAGATCTTAAAAACAAAAAAAATGTAGCCTAGGATATCGGTAGCCGAAAATAAAAATACTATATTCGTTAAGATATTATTTTTTGATTTTATTTTCTTCTTTCCCTATTCTCCATAGATTTTATTATATATTAGTCTATCTTCATTTAGGCCCCTTTTTCGTATATGCAATCAAGATGTGTCACAGTTTGAAGTGAAAGCAACTGTTTCATTAACCAATGGAAGATTCCGAGCACATACTTTATGGAGGTTTTAGAGAGAGGGGAATCAGTTCCAGGCCTATTTGGTATCAACTGCTGTGTTTTTGGGGAGTTCAATGTATAAACTGCCATACGTTACGACCACATCCCACCATTCTGTGTCTGTGTCCAGAGGATACGAATGTAATAAAACACATTTTAAAGGATGTGGAGGAATGTAAGCGCTTTTATTTTGTTAAAAATAATCAACAGGGTCTTAAAGGATCTGTGCAGTGACACTCATCCGCCAACATTGTTACAAAGTGACATTAACACACAAACTAAACAAAAGAAAAAAAACACGGGTTACTTACTACTATACTTGTATATTTAACTCCATACACACACTCGCGTAACCAAGACGATGTCAGCTGTGAGGTACTTGAAGCTGAAGGGGGAAATCGTTGTCTTTGATATGTATTATTAAACACGGTTATATATGTCAAACCAAATAATGTCTGTGTGTGTGTGCATTGTTTCGTCAAGAATATATATAGACTGAAAATGTGCGTTGAGGCACAGGTACTTGATTGACCGTAGCACTCTCGTACTAAGCCAGGCCGACACTACTACTACTGTTACTACTGTGCGTTGTTTTTTCAGAACCAAATATCACCTGCGCTTGTGTCATCCACGCAATGTTTTTTGCGGTTCTTTTTTCTTTTCTTTTTTTGTAATTTGCCATTCTTTCCATCGATGCTCCCCTCCTCATCTGTCGATATTGAGCCATCATGTGGAATGTAGAATCTTAAGTAATCAACCATTTTTCTCATGACCGTCACTTTCTAGTTAACACTGCAAACACGATATACCTGTAAATATGCTTCGTAGTGGACATGCATACATTAAGGGAGTTTCAATGATATAGCACATGGTATTTATTTGACATTGTTAAATTTAGTATAATTTTACAACCTTTTTTTATATATATATAGAAATATATTCTATATATTTCTATATATCTATAAACATTGGTTTTGGTTTTGAAATTAATTTGCATGTTGGTTTGTTTTGCCTTTTCAAATTTGTCTTCAGTCTTTTTCCCTTCAGTCTATATTATCTTGAAATACCTTGGAAGAAAAGCTATGATGACATCTACAGTTCAAAGGTATCCCCCTGCCGTCCCACTGCAGGGGCTAGGAACCACCCGGGCAGTTGAAACAGTCATGTTTTGATACGCTGTACTGTTGACATGGATAACATAACATGGATATGTCATGGATAGGCTTTTTCTAACATTGATGATAATCAATACTTTGTACATCTTTATTGCAATAAATCAATCAAATGGAATCAATCTATTTGTTATTTGATTATTCATGAACTGTCCACAAAATAATTGGGTCTTTTGGAAAATTGTTATTAGTATTTTATTTTACAGAAATGAACTGAACTGACCGTTGCAAGTCTAACAAATGGTGCAATCAGCAATCTTTGTAGGCCAACGCTGATTTCAGTCATTTTGATCACATTGTGTTTTGTTTGTCTCATGGTTCGCATGCATTTGGATCTTCAGCAGTGGCCAGTAGTCAAACACATTTACATAGAACCATTAGACTAACTTAACTCAAATCACATTTGAACAGTGGTCAACAATTGCAACTTAAGTGTAAAATATTAAAAACCAGCTAAGTGGGAAAGTTCGTAAATAAGGGTGGGGACAGGTTTTTTGTTTTTTTTTGCAGAAGTCTGCTTTTAATTATTTTGAAATTCAACACTACTACACGTTAGTGACACGTATGGAAAAATAAAAAAAGCAAAGTCGTACGCAGACCCCTAGCCGGGGAAAATACAGCGGAACAATGATGTATTTTCCTGTGACCCAGTTCTGTGATCCACAGCATGGGTAAAACCTTTGTTCCACATGCATGGTTCCATACTGGGTTTCACTATGAAAGGCCTATTGATCAACTGTTGGTCTCATTGCTTCGGACCTGCCACTCTCTCTCTCCTGCCTAGTCTAGCACTATTGTTTCAGTTACTTGTGCATGTCCATCCATCTTGTCTTTAGAGATGGATGGGACATGGACCCTAACCCACCATCGATTCAGTGAGAGACTGGTTGACCACACACGTGGTAAAATAGCACAGATGTTTAGTGAATAGGTTTAATGCTTAATCTTAGTCTTGGGGATAGATTCTGCCATACAAAGAAAGCTTTGGAAACTCTTTCACTTGTTAATTGGCATTTGGACAGCTATGCAAGTCTAGGGCAGCCAAGATAGGCGTTCGTCTGTCGATAAGCGGTTCTAAGGAGGAGAGAAACATGGTTGTTCCTGACACAGATGTACCCTCCCCCATCCATGATATACTTCATGTTAAAGAGCTCATAGTAAGTCATGCATGACTCAGATACATTTGTTAATGAAACATAGAAATTGTATATATATATATATGTTATAAGATAAAACATTTAAAAACAAATAAGCATAAATAACCTAAAATGTTTTATGAACATAAAATCGATATATAATCTATTAAGAATAAATTCAATAGTGTATTAATCTATTTCTCCTTTAACGACTATTTCGACCTGAGTTAAACTTGGAGTGGCTGCGTTTTCTGTCTACAGTAAAATCTTGCCAGAGATGATGTCATCGTACAGACTTTGAGAAAGGGGAATGTAGTCCTTCTGAGAGAGAGACATGAAGTACAGGGGCTCCTCCACCACCTCTGGGTTGAAGCCCTCGTGGACCAGTTTCCCCTTCTGCTGTTTGAAAGTCTCAGTCATTTCCGGGCAGGTCTAAGAAAAAAGAGAAAGTCATGGGGAGCGGGAACCTATATTTTATCTCAGTATTTTTAAGACATAACGTGTATTTTCCTTACCTGAATTCTGAGAAACCATGGCCATGCATAGGACGGAAGTCTCCGGATTAACTGCTTGTAGATTTCAGCACCAGCTAATTTGTGATCCGGCTTCATGATTATTGCAGCCATGCCAACCCGACCTTCATATCCTGTCCCATAAAAGATAAGCAGTTAATGGATTTAGAGTTGACCTTGCATTTCTGATTTCTATGGCTTCCCTGCACTCTATTCAGTGGTTTTAACTTTTATTTTAACTAGGTTGTGCAGCACTATACCTTATTTCCAAAATCGATTGAATGCTTTGCGTGTTCTCAGCATAAACCTGTGAGTCACTTTAGTTGAACGACAATGTAAATTCCTATTGAGTGATCACTTAGCTATCACCGTGGCTATCTGCCCAGCACTGCTGGGTTTCTTTGGAAGCTAAGCAGGGCTGTTCCTGGTCAATCCTAGGATGGGAGACCTGTGGGTGCTTGTGGAGGTGTTCACTTGGCGTTTGGTCAACTATGCTAAGATTGCCCTTCATCTGTTGATAAAAACTTCAAAGCAGGAGAAAAACATTTGTGGAGTTTTTCCACCCAATTAAATAGTTCATAAAACATGTTAATGAAACAAAGAAATCTAATGTTGATGTTTGTTAACATCTAAAGCAGAGGTTCCAAACTTTTTGACTGCTGAGGCCCAAATGAAATTCAGAAAATCTTCAGAGGCCCACCCAAACTTTTAGCCTATTCATAACTCTGAGACGACATTGAGATGAAGATTTTTAAATCTTCATTCATAAATCACGCGTTGGGTAGCCTGCATAGACGTATGATGATGTTTAGCTGAATGGATGTCAGCTTTAAACAGATTTTTTTTTTAAATAATAATTCAAATTAAAAAAAAATCTTGAAAGGCCTCCCACGGCCCGCCTGCAATACCTCGGCGGCCCACTAGAGGGCCGCGGCCCACAGGTTGGGAACCACTGATCTAAAGCAAGTAGTTCAATAATGTTTGACAGAAAAATACATCTTTCAGTTATTTCAGGGACCAGTAGGGGGCGCTCCTCTCTCTGGCCTATGTGATACCCCCAACACCCCAGGATGGAGACCGGGACCATGTCCTGTCAAAGAGCACTGTCTTTTGAATAAGATGTCGAGCCGAGGTGACCCCCTGTGATCACTATAAATGAAGGTGGTGGCGGCTTCACCTACCTGGCACAGCAACTCCATAGACGTTCACCTCCTGGAGGAAGTCCAGGCTACCCAGGACCTCAGAGACCTCTGTAGTGGCTACATTTTCTCCTTTCCATCTACAATAAAAAACACATTGGAATTATGCCCTATGATGAATTAGAAATCATAAGTATTTTAAATGTAGTACATTTGATAGGAAAGCGCATTGACAATGTTATGTTTATCGTAAGAAAGCACATAATAAATTACTTTTATTGAATAAAAAAGGTTAACCCCATTAATGGCGAGGTGACAGTATATTAAGATATTTAGATAGAGATTTTGATACAAAAAAAGTTATATTTTTGTACTTAAAGGGGTGATATTATGGATAGATCGGTCTACCAGCCTACCAAGTGGACTGTAGCAAATGTCGCTTATCCATCATCAGTGTTGTGCAAGTTCACACTTCACAAGAGCTAGCTCAAAGTTCAGTTCACACAGATTAAAATAAACTAGTTCATGTTCATAGTTCACCATTTTGAAGTTCACAGTCCCCGAAAAATGAACCGTTCAAGTTCATTTCTTTTTTTATTCTATGCTATTCTTTTTCAGTAGAACCTCCTCCTACCCATGCACCCCCAGCCTCCCAATCATCGCCACTGCCCACTGCCCAAACTAAATTGATTACTGTAAACTATACAATATACTATAGAATAAGAAAAAGCAATATGTTTTACCACTTAAACAATGTGTCATATAATGCAGAAAATTAAAAACCAAGCAAACCGTTCAAGGAAAGAATGAGTTTTTCACCATTTATTCTGCCGCGTTTAACTGTCGGTTCACCGTGCACTGACGACAGCTGTAATATAGCTGTACTCTAAAAAGATTTATTTGCACTCGATATATCGTGCGTTGTGTAATAAAACATATATACATGTAACTGGTTATACTGTATATATATAACCGCACAGTGGTTATACTGGTGGTTATACTCTTACCACAGGTCTCAGAGGGGCTCACCTGAAGGTGTCTCCTATGCGGTCACAGAAGTACAGGAAGTCCCTGTGGTCACAGAGGAGCAGGTCTCCCGTGTTGAAGTAGACGTCTCCGGGCCGAACCACGTCCCTCAGGACCTTGCTCTCCGACTGGGCCTTGTTCCCCGCATAGCCCAGGAACTGGCTGGTGACCGTCAGAGGGGCCACCAACATGCCCGCCTCCCCTGGACAAAGGAAAACCTCATTTTTAAAACCTTGTATTTGTAGGAGCCGTGTGGGTGCTTGACATTACGTTTACGATTTGATTTAAAGAACAGCAACGAGCAACAGGGATTAAAGCTGTACTATTTAAGTTTCTCCATTAGCGGCCTCTAGTGGCTTGATTTGTAGGTACAGTTATAGTGATATCATTATAAGATGACACTCACTGAGTCATCTGAGAGACCCCTACTCCTGCTATGAGTGCTATTGGAGTTTTATGTCTCACCGAAAGACGGATAATATAAATTCTTTAAAAAAAATACCCAACCAACACCAATCTAAACTTTATGTGGAGATTCCCTCAGACTATGATAGTAAAAAGAGGATTTAAGTCCAAAGTTACATATGGTTTTACCTTTTGGTGCTTTTATGCATCTTCCGGAGCCATCGCGGACAGGGCCATATGTTTTGGGATCATACTTCAAGAGCTCGAACGGCATAGAAAGCTAAAAAAATACAACACAAACACAAGAAGAGCAACGCAAATATGAGAATAAATATGCTTGCAGGGTGCGTAATGACAGCCAATGGCGGATAGATTTGCCGGTAGCTTTATTTAATACTCAAGCTCAGTTCATTACGGTGTATTCAGATACTACTAAACGCAGAGCATCCTGAAGTCAGAGTGTGCGTACGTGTGGGACCCACCTTGTTGAAGTAGCTGGCTCTCCCTATTGGCCCGATCTCGTCTGTGTAGTTGAGGAACCCCACGCTGGCCTCGGTCAGACCGTAGCCCTCCCGGATCTTGATGTTCCCAAAGCGCCGGGCAAACTCCCGCCACACGTCGGGCCGTAGGCCGCTTCCCGCCGCCAGCCTCACGCGGTGAGCCCCCTCCTCGGTGACCTGGTGGAGAGAGACCATGGGGACAGAGGAACAACAACCGTAGCTTTCTCAAAGGACCACCATGCATAATTCATGGTTCATTAAAGATAAACATCTGAAGCTGTTAGTTCATTGTTGACTGAGTCTGTGTTGTTGTTTAGTGAGGGTGAGAATATTATTTGAATGCAATTAGATTGATGTAGATTGACAAAGACATTGATTTGGTGTACGTCGGACATGGACTGAGCTCATTCTCTACGGAGCTGATGGATTAAACTGATAAGAGAATGGAAGGCTCGCCATCATGTTTACAAAGTATAGGTCCACTTTCGGGGCCACAGTGATGAAAATATAATATAGTGTTGATTTAATCAGGGGAAAGCAATGATGGACACATAAAAATAACCTTGTAGTATAAAAAAATAAATGAGCTCCCCAGATTTGGTTACATGTTACACTCTAAAAGCAATAGGATGCAATATTCAACACTATAGGCTTTAGCATAATGTAATGCCAAGTAGTTATGGTATTATAAAGACACTTCAAATGTGTCAGGAAGAGCATTATAATGAACTACTCCTTTTGTGGGGTTTTTTGGGCATATTAATGAACAATGGTAAATATCACCATACAGATTGGAGAGGATTCGGGAGAGGCTTCAGAGTGCACGTCCTACCCAGGCATGGTGGACCAAGTAGCGGCAGAGCTCTCCTATGTACTGGAACACAGTCACATCGTACTTCACACAGTCCTTCCAGAACTGACTGGCAGAGAACTTCTTCTTCAACACAACCGTTGCACCTGTGTGACCGAGAAGAGATTTGGGTTATTGTTCTTAGCGACTCCCAATATAATAAATACACCATTAACCAACAACCTTGACCATATACATAAGGAAATGTGCACGAAATAATCACACATTTTGATTAACATAAGATTGTGAGGTCAAATAAATGATCCATTTAGGTCAGGTTCAGTGTGCAGTTACAATTATTGCCATTGTTTTGAATCTCTTCAAATCTGGAATTGAAAACTGTGAGATTGCGATACAAAGACAGATGTTTTTTCTCCGTCTTCACAGGCAGAATTGGTTGTTTATGAGTTGTAGTCAACCGTTTAAGCATTCGCCACATTCAATCTAGCTTGACTAGCGATTGTGTGTTGTGTGAGCACTTAGTTTCTTTTGTACAAACAGGAGTTTTTCAATTACAAACGGACTACAAATAAAACGCCTGCCTTTTATGACACTATCAATGAAATGGAGCAGAAACTTGGCTCTGGTCTGATCAAAAGACAGCTTCACAGCCTCCTCACCCAGCTGTATGCACCCCCCGACCCCCAGCAGGGAGGCCGACATGTGGTACAATGGGAGAGTGATGTACACGATGTCATCGGCTGTGACGCCACAGAACCTGAGGAAGGCCATGCTCATGATTGCTTTGAGGTGACCCACCCGCGCCGCTTTGGAATGACCTGCAAAATAAAAGAGTGACACAAAAGAGATAAATGTGAAAAAATATATACATAGAAAGTTGCTCCATTTTATTTGATATGTAAGAGTTTCACTGATATTTGTACATGACTTTGTGTGTGACCAAATAAACTTGAACTTGAATTCATGAATATAAATACTGAGACAACTGAGTAGTGCATTACTACATAAATAAAAATAGATTCGTAATTACTGAAGAATTAAGAATTTGATGTGGACAAATAGTGGAACTCCTACATATTTGTTCTGGTTCGATATAGTGAAATGGTGTTTCTAATTTCTCAATCTTCGAGAAGCCTCAAAGCTTGGCAGCTTGTTCTAGCGTCTTGACACTGACATCTCATAGGCAAGATGGTCCTGATCTTGTCTATGAAACACCAATACATGGTCATGTGTCCCCTTGCCCTGAGGATGTGGAGGCCCTGGTAATGCCGAACATAACAAAAACTAAAATGCCTGACCAACAAATGGTCTGCGGTTTCCTATGACAACGGGCTACCTCTTTCTTTAGGACCACGGTCTAACACAACACAGATGAACACAGACGGATGGGAACTGTCTGTGTGAACATCATCCGACAGAACCTCCAGTCCAGGCTTCAGAATCTGCCCGGGGAACAGATCCTCCAGACCTACACAACACACCCAGGGGCATCACAACACCCCCAGCTTGTCCAGAGCCTTGGGTGGGCCTGTACCGGACATTATCCACCAGCATCACCTTGCTTCTGCAGAGCTTCCGCACTGACGGAGTGACCTCTGCTGAAGCTCTCTGGAGTTCTCTGCATCTTGTGTGGGGGAGGACGGCGGGGGGACCCTTGGGGTTACCATTTCCTCAAAGTACACCAGCCCCTCCTTTTGTACACCAATGGGCCCCCAGTCAAAATCAAAGTTATCCATGCCCTCGAATAGCTTTGGGCATGGCCTTCCTGCAGTGGCTTGAATGGTTGTCTAAGAACAAACATCCCTGGGGGCCAGCCATTCTCATGCCGTTCCACAGTGTCTCTCTCCTAACTTCCTCTGACACATTGACTTTGTTTCGCTTAAGCGACCATTGTCTGGCCCGTCAACATGCGTCTGCTGAAACCGGAGTGGACCGTTCCGCAGGGAGGTCCAGCCTTGACGGCCTGCCCTCACTGCTGGTGACGGCCAACAGCTTCTTGGGCTGCTGCGAATGGCAGCCACAGATCAGATTAACCCAAGCACCATGTGAGGAGGGTGAGTGGACTGCTCGCTGCTCCTCTCTTCACCAGTTTCACGAACATATGGCCAATAGTCTAACGAAAGGACTATAAAGTTCAGCTGACACCATTGACTCAAGGTGCTCTGATTGGTCCACTGTTACTTAGACATGAAAATAAACTAATATTCTACAATTAGTTATATTCCCTAGATGAGTGTCATCTGCTCATTCTGTTGATGGTTTCTTCCTCTGATGGAGGCTGTGTTGCCTCTCATCCAGCTTCGTATTCGAATGCATCGCATGGGAGCTCTGTATGTAGCTCCAATGCTAATTCACATTTTCTTGAATTTCTAAATTCTAAGAATGCTGGATGGCATCCTACAGGTTTCAGGTCAGGAAAATAGCATAACGTTGATGTGACTTACATTACAACTTTTGATAACTGAAATGTTGTTTTTCCCGACCAGTTATCCTTGTTTTATGGTAATCTAGACTTATCTTTTCCTGGGAGCAACTGCACAGTACAGATTCCATAGAGACATTCCCATGGATGACAAAAAAATATGTATGTAAATATAAAAATATTTTCCAAGAAAAGTGAAAGAATAAAAAAGGAAATAGAAAGAATAGAAAAGACTTAAAATGACTGAAACCGCAAATTATGCAGTAGATCAACATAACACCAAGAAGCATCACGATTTAGGGGGGGATGTAGGACTTTCCACAGTTAATATTGATTTTGAAGTATAAAAGTCCAATGATATGAAATGACCACACTTTACCAGTAGTCCCTGAGGTGAATATGAAGAGGAAGTTAGACATGATGTTAACTTTGGGAGGATCGGGCAATGGCTCTTCAGACACCTTGTCCAGTTTATCTAGCAGACTGTTGAAGCCATCGTGAGGAGCGCTGTGGTCTACCGTCCACAAGGAGATATCACCAGCCTTCAGCATGGGCAGCACCTCGTCTAAAGAAGCCACCAAATCTGGATTAAAAAAAAGGGGGATATGCAATTTATATATATACAAAGATCAATATGGAATAATACTCTGTAATTATAACTTATTAGATCGTTTTCAACAGAAGACAGGGTGAATGTATCACCATTACAAATGTACATAAGCATTTTTGTTTAGATCTATTTCCCATCTTGATTCTGACCCGGATGAATGATCCCATGGTGCCTAAAGGAGGCTGCCATCTATCGTGTCAACACATGGGGGCTCATATCCACTCTTTTGACTCTAACAAGACTGCTATTATACATTCATACTATACAAACATTAACTTAAATATAACATTATTCATCAATGTCTTTGAGTAGGCTATATCATAGGTTACTTTAAATTAGGTAGTGGGGCAAGCTTTAAGTCCGTTTTTACATAATTCTAGTTATATAATCGCATTATAGCATTGACATAGAGCACATTGACAACGTATCTAATTGCCCGAGTCGTGCTCTAGTTTATTTTGACATTGACGGATTACACCTTCATAACTTGTAAGTGACCCAGAAAAACAAAACACGGTCTTTATGGTTTAGGCTGCAACAAATGAAACCGTTTCATGGAGTCACACGACGCATGCAAAATTGCCAATTTGCTAAGTAAACAGCCCTCTTGTGCAAAGTGACAGTGACCTATTCTGCAAGACCCACCGGCGCCCACCACAAGTGACTTGGCTCCACAGCTCTGCAGACAACTGAGGAGGGAGGACGCCTTGATGTTGAAGTTGAGAAAGGCGACTTCACAGCCCAGTTTGCACAGGCCGAACCACACACAAATGAAGTCCGGGTGGTTACACATCAGAAGAGCCACCACGTCCCCCATCTTTAAAGATCCTGCAGATCTAAACACTTTAGCAAACTGGTTGCTTCTTTTGTCCACATCTTGGTACGTGAGAGACTGGCTTTCGTAGATGATGAAGGGTTTGTCTGGGGTTTTTCTCGCTTGGTAAAGAAAAGTGTCGAGGTATGTCACGGTTCCCTTCCGCATACGAGTCTGCATCTCCTTTTTGAAACCCCGAAGTTTCAAGTAGTTCATCAAATCGGTCCAAAAGAACGGATGTGTTGTCCATTGGTACAGAAAAATAGCGAGTAGTCCTGTCGAGAAAGTCGTCAACAACCACGCAATCATTGTGGAAGTCACCGGGGCGCTAGACGCAGGCTCTGTTCACTTTGTGAACTTTCTGCACTCTTTCCTCTAAACTTGAGATAGCGGCCTGTATGCATGGGACTGAGCTCCTGCCCTGGGACCCCCGCCGCCAGGATTAAGGAACAATAGGCCAATTTCAATATAGATAGGGGTGCCCCTCCCACAAAGTGAATTATCTCTGACATTCTCTGCAGGATACAGGCCCACTCGTTTATTAGCCCAGATTTTATCATTTAGATTACACTAGGTAGATATGAGCAATTAAGTATAATATGATTTTTGTTCAGGTTCACTCCCTTAAAAAACTCATATTAAGTCAAGATGTGATTCTCAGAACTACAGCAAAATTGGGATTTATATCATGTTAATCAAAGATGAAAATAACTTGATAGGGACTTCTCTATTCTCTATTTTTCCTTTTTTTTACATGCCAGGAAAATATAGAAAATAAACAATAGGGAACAAACTATATAATAACTATACTATTACCATGGAGGTCATTACGTCCGACTGCACATAATCACAGACCAATAACTAAGAACAATTAAATATTTTCAAGACTGAGTTGACTAAGTTCCCTCAGAACATCAAAACAATATTTTTCAAGCATACCAATTATGAAAAAAAACATATTGTTCTCTATTATAGTATTATATTAAATATTATAGCACATTGTATCGTTTTATGTGAAAAGTCACAAAACAATAGGTCAAAAGGCCCATTAGGTGATTAGGCTAAAAGTAAATCCAGAACATAATTTTGCACTAAGACTTTTTACTATTAATCCAAAAGTCATAATATCAATTTGGAAGACTGCTGTTAATAATCTAGAATATTATCATTATTAGAGGTTTGAATGTAAAACAATATTAGCTACTTGATCGTTCAAATAAGCCTGAACCAAACACATGTAGTTCCCCATTCAGGCAAACGATGGCGCTAGCTGTTTGAATTTATAATTTGAGACGTCAGCACCAAAATACAATGCATAGAAAATATATACATGAGCTTCATCCTCGATAGTAGTCCTTAATTAGCCTACATCTAATTTGATGTCGGAATAAACGATATCGTTGAATATGGTTGACAATGTGTAATTCATGTGTAATTAAAAAAAAAGATAATCTAGGCTACTACACATTACAATCCATTGCAGCCTATTCGTGCTGATGTCAATTACATCAGGACCAGCCCTCTCAACCAACCATGTAATCAAACTGCATGCCGTTCATACTATCTTGACATAATTTATGACTAAAGATGTTTTTTTAAAGGTGTGGTACCAAGGGTGGCACGTGGGATATTCTCGAAATAGACACATTTACAATAATAGAAACAAATATAGATTTTTATATTATATATAAATATACTTTGTATAATATTTCCAAAATAGTGTCACTGTGCCTGAAGCTTTTCCATTGGTTTCCATTGATATTCTATGTCCATGTGTCTGCTAAATAAACTCTAAACTCTAAACTAAAAAAAGTCTTCCCACTGTTTCCTACTGAGCATGATCTTGAAGTAGTATTATGTATAAAGGGGGCGTTGGCCCTCTGCATCGTTATTTATTCATCTTATTTTTTTTACCATTTGCATATGAAAATGAAGGACTAGGCCTACTTGAGTCAAACGCGGGGTACTCCTGGACTAGACTATAGAGAACGTATATATGTCGTGAACCTTGTTTATGAAACGTAGAGCTGAGGCCACGTGGTCGTGCTCTTTACAATAGGGGCGCGGTCTAACACGTATTTTCCTCAATGGGTTCTGGTATTTTCAAAACCCCAAGGCGGGCTCAATCACCCAGAAGACCCGCCCCTTTGGTTGTACAACAACACGTCACATGACTCCTTAGGCAATCCCTTTCCACCAGGTTGACATTACACAAGCCCCTCGGCACAGTCGTCCTCTATTATCATGCGGGCATCCCCTTCCTAGTCCGGGCTGTGGGCCACCTCACGGTTCATGTCCTCCTCGTCCCGCTTCGCTTCACTTTCCCTCCAGCATCTCCAGGAGGTCATCATCATGTGTTCCATCCAGGAGTGGCTCCCAGCTGTGGCCGCGGGGCTTTTCGCCCTGCACGTGCTGCAGAAGTTGTTTTTCCCCTACTTCTGGAAGGATGTCACCTTTTTGTGGAAGATCATCACGTACGGCGTCAAACTGGAGCTCTGCAAACTGACCTCCAGGGTGGTGACTGTGGTGGACACGTTCGTGGAACAGGCGCAGCGTATCCCGGACAAAGCTTTCCTTATTTACGAGGGGGTGGTACACACGTACCGAGACATTGATGAGCGCAGCAACAGGGTGGCCAACGTGTTCCTGGAGCAGGGGACCCTGAAGAAGGGGGACTGCGTGGTGCTCCTCATGAACAACGAGCCCGACTTCGTCTCGGTGTGGTTCGGCCTGGCCAAGCTGGGATGTGCCGTCGCCTTTCTCAACACAAACATCAAGTCCAAGTCGTTGCTCCATTGTTTCAACTGCTGTGGGGCCAAGACCCTTGTTGTGGGCGCAGGTAACACGCTTGTATATTTATTCATTCATTGTCTTGTTTATTTGGCTGCACTATTATGTCCCAACACAGCACAGATCATCATTCCAAAGGAAACTGCCACTTGTTTGCTTTTGTCCACAAGTGCATGAACACCAGAGCACTTGGGCGCTGTCAGAGATGGTTGGATAACAACTAGAGATCAAGCATGATAACATTGACAACATTATAGCTTTGAGTAAATGGAAATTCCCTCTGATTATTATTATGACTAGTTGGGATACGTTTTCTACATAGATTTTCTAAATATAAATCTAACATCAGCACATAACAATAGGTTTACTTTATTATGATTCACATCATAATAAAGAAACTCTTCACCTCTACACCTACATAAACAATTTATTAATATAAAAAGGTGACATTTTATTTGTAATAACCTTTAGGCTACTTGATCAAAAGCGTCCTTTATAAATGTGTGTTTTGGACTTCAGTAGATCTTCAATGGAAGAACGTTCACGTCACGTCAAAACTAGGCCGACAAAGAACATGAGATGTTCTTTATCGTTCTTTGTTGTTCTTTGTCGTGTCGTTTATCGGCAAATCAACAGTGATACCACATTTTCTAAAAAGTGTAATCCAACACCATTTTAAGAGATGCATAGGTCTCCCGTTATGTATATGCATGTGTCCTCACATTATTACATTGCAATTGAAACCTTTTATTGATATTTTGTTTTGTATTTATCCCTGTATTTTGTCTTGTTGCAAAAAGACTTGAAAATCTACAAAAGCACTACGAAATTAAAAAAGTACTAGCTGACAATGTTGGGCTTAACCAGTAGCTGTTCGACGCATGTGATGTAATGACATTTTTGCGATTCGCACTTGCAACCCAGACCTGGTAGCATGCCTGGATGACATTCTACCCAGCCTGCACAACGATCACATTGATGTGTGGGTGATGAAGAGGGAGAATGGAGGCGACACCCAAATCCACACCCTGCTAGACCAGATAGATTGTTCCCCGGCCCGGCCCGTTCCAGCCAGTCTGCGTGCCGCCACCTCCCTCAAGACCCCCATCCTGTACATTTTCACCTCTGGGACCACCGGTGAGTGAGGGGTGGTCTTCACCATGTGCAGAGCCATGCATCCCCCAAACACTAGAGAGATGGAAGAGTGATTCTGTTGAACATCACACATACATACAGTACATACACACACACACACACACACACACACACACACACACACACACACACACACACACACACACACACACACACACACACACACAGGAAAACATTAAGTTATAAGCGCCTTATGACCTGGCTCTCTCCTTTTTTGTTCCCATGTTGTATTGCTATATTAAAACGTGTCTGAATGGTTACTGCAGTCCAAAGCCACCATATTGGATAGAGCTGTCCACTCCCTCCTCAGACTTATATACATACGAATGCCAGGTTAAGGAGGTTAAGGACACAGAAAGAACACAAGTGCAAGATGGGCCCCTTCGATTTTGACACAACCTTAATTATTATCTTTCGTCAATGTTCAGTTCTTTTTTATGTTTCTTATGTTTCTATGCAATATAAGATGACTTTTCGTGTCAATAAAGCTAATTTGATTTAGTTGAGAGAGATCACTACAGATAGAAAGAGCAACAGTAAGCGTGAGAAAAAACAAGAGATACACATATATAAAGTAATGGTAAGTGAAACAGAGGTCATCAGACTGGATCAGCTGGAGCCAGGTGACCAGTTACCATGGGAACATAGTCTACCACCAGCGGCTGCTCTCCCCAAACACTGGCACTTCATAGGACCGCCACCACAAATGGGATGAAGTGTATGCTTGCTCAGTATATTGCGCACCAATACTGCATTTAACACACAGCTCTGTCCGTCTGTCTGTGTGTCAATATCCTTTTCATCGCCTCTTCTGAACATGTTTTAAGATAGTGTCCTCCACCAGGATTTACAGTGCTTTATGTTTCCCTCATTTTGTTATAAAAAGTATCCATCTGGTGGAATAAGAATATATTATAAATATGTATATATATGGGATACTTTCAGGCAAAACAAGGTACAAAAAAGTCAGCACTCTGTTATCAGTAGAAAGGGTTAGAAAACAACAGAAAACGTTCCTTCTCTTTCCCAATGACTCCCCAAAAATCACCCAAGGACAATCAAATTGAATTGAATAAGCTGGACCTTATTACGGAAAGATTATCCAGAGTCAACGGCCAGAGGCAAATAGCTTTTTGATCATGCCTTGAATTTACATACAAGAAAGTCGCAGTTCTCTAGTCACTCTAATTTCTGAGTACTTTGTTATGAAACTAATTGCAACCAAACACGACGTCCTGCAGCCATAGAAGCAAGCCAACAAACTGGATGGACCGTGATGTACTAGATTTCCCCAAGCAAAAAAGCCTGGTCCTTTTTAGAAGCTCCATTACCAGAACCTTCTAAAACACGGGTCAAGAAGGGTCACATGATGGAAACGGCTTACAGCCCAGAAGGATTTCATTCCACATGAGCTGGTTCATAACTTGCAAACAATGAATCAATTGCAAACAGCTCGGGGGCAGGAAGGGACGGGTGAAGACGGCTCTCTCCAGTATTTAGAATTCGGACCGCAGTATCAATCCCAAACGCTCTGTGTCAATGCTACACATTGTACCTTTGACCTGGGATCAAGCAGTTCTACTATCTAATAGCAGAAGTTTTGGGATATGGCCCAGAGCTGGGCCAGAAACCAAAACAGCAGGTGCTAGAGTTTGCTGGTTCCCTATTTTGTTATGTTCTGCAGAAGATGGGTTGGAGTGCAAGAGAGATAGAGCGTGTGATGGGATGATGTCACCTGACTCTGATAACACTACTACAAGGCTCAGCTGATGATTAGCCTTAAGTGTGACACATTGACGTCAGTATGTGTTTGCACGTGTGCACGTGAGTGCGTGCATGTGTGTAAAGTAGAGAGCTAATAATAAACAAGAGAGATGCACAAGAGGCTTGGCGTATTTAAGTGTGGAAGTCTTTATCTCATGATCCAGCTGTGTGTTTATTGAGGTGACAACAGACATGTACGTTATTTCTACCTTAGAGAACCGGATGTGACCATGCTTGGCACGTAACAAGAGATTTAGCGAAAGATGACAAAAGGTATCCGTACAAATGTGTCTAAAAGGTTGTCTTTGAGTCACTGCAATGTGCCAATTCCAGTTTTTTTTCCACCTTTAAATTGCGTTTGACAGGCTTATGGGACACGGGCCACCAGACTGAGTAGGACGGGCTCACCTTCAGGTCGCGGTGCACAATGTCATGCTGGTGGAGGTGGCTGACGCTCTCTAGGATCTGGTTGATGCATTGACTGGTGGCAGCAGAGAAGACAGAATGGAATAGGTTTCATATATCATGTGTTAAATGTATATCATGTGTCATATATCATGTATCTAAAAACATTTGATTTACATTACATGGTAACCAAAACAACCAATAACAGGCAACAGGTAATGCATTTCACAGATGTAGACAATTGAGTTATCGTACCCTTTTTGAAAGGTAATTTAAAAGGACAATACTGGCGTGGGTGCTCAAACCATCTGTAGGTGGTGGAGGGCTATCTCCCTATACAGCCAGGAATCTGTGTGTGTAATGCTGCCCAAGGAAGTGCAGTGTCGACTTATTTGGACACACGACACGTTCAATCTTAATAAAGTTTGAACAAAACAAGCACCCAGCTGTGCTTTGTACAGCGGTAGGGGCGGGGCTTCAACTGCCTCAGCAACAGGCCCAAACTGGTTCACTGACTGCAGTTCACTGGGTCACTCTATTGGGAAGCTGGATACAGTTGTTATATTGCAATATATTAAAACTATAATAAGAGGCTTCTTTACAACTGTTCATTGGATGAACTTCACACCTGGCGGGTATATCTCTATCTAAGGGGGGGTGTATCTCTATCTAAGGGGGGTGTATCTCTATCTAAGGGGGGTGTATCTCTATCTAAGGGGGGGTGTATCTCTATCTAAGGGGGGGTGTATCTCTATCTAAGGGGGGGTATCTCTATCTAAGGGGGGTATATTATCTAAGGGGGGGTGTATCTCTATCTAAGGGGGGTGTATCTCTATCTAAGGGGGGGTGTATCTCTATCTAAGGGGGGGTGTATCTCTATCTAAGGGGGGTATATCTATCTAAGGGGGGGTGTATCTCTTATCTAAGGGGGGTGTATCTATCTAAGGTCGTGCAGAGGGGGAGGGGGTGTAGATTCGCAGCTCTGGAGAAAGCTGCGATAATGGGCCGGTTCTGAACAGGCAGCGTACCGCGTGGGGCTGAGGACCTAACAGAGAGCAGTGTCGGGGGGAACGTTGTTTGAATGCATGGCTCTCCATAAAGTTACAGCAGCCAATTGGCCTGTTGCGTACAGGCACGTCTTAAATGAGCACTTCACTAGAGTTTAAATTCTCTGCCCGAACCCAACCCTGTCCCTATCCTCGGGCCGACCTTGAGGATCAGGCTTTCTCTTTTTCTTATCATTCCTTTATTAGCCTAATTGGGTGGGGAGAAGCTATGCCATAATTATATATTTTTTTTGCAAAGTAGGCCTAGGTAACAAATGTGTACAAAGTTCTCCTCCACTCGTACGCATGCTCACACCGGGCCTGCATGCTCTGCTGTATTGTAAACATATGCATCCAGCATATGTTTTCAACAATGTGTGAGGGCATACGCAACATGACCGCACAGTGGAATGCTGTGCGGAGATGTTTGTTCATTTCAGAAGCAGGGAGATTCCATCAGACAAACAACTCTGAATTGTAGTTAAGAACGTCAGTTATAACATCCCACGGATTAATACAATTGTTGGGTTTAAATCGGGCTTGGGCTCATAATTACAGTTAATGTGTCGGGCCGGGCCGGTCTCTGACCCAACGTGCTCGGGCTCGGGTAGGGTTGGACTTCATTTTTTGGGGCCGATCTGAGCTCTAGACTGCACTAATAGTATCTGAAGGCTGCAATATGCTGGCTCCATACATTGGGGATAATCAGCTGACTCCCCCCTGGGGCTGAGTTACTGAGCAGAGGTTGTAGGGCTCACTTAGTTGGACCTGGCAGAGGAGAGACCTTTGGTTGATGAGACGTTGTCAGCCGGGTAGCGGCCCGGCAGAGATTTATAGTAGTTGACTTGTCTGAATAAAAGCCCTGGCTTGTTGTCCAGAGGGAATCATTTACTTTTGACTGCTTGGTTATTTTTCCACCATTAGCTTTATGCCCCCATTACCCATTGTAACCAGCTCTCCTGACTTCACTGAAACATTAATTCAAAATGTAATTTCTGAATTAAATTCTTGATCTTCTGAAGAGCCTTTAGCGGGCGCTCACATGCTACAAACAGGCAACATGTTTTTCCTTTGGAATCGATCAGTACAGAGTTGATAACGGAGTTGATACAAATAATCCCACCACCAAAGTGCTAAATTGCTATCAAAAATTTTAATTAAATTCAATCCCTCAAGCTAAACACTAGAGCAGCCATTCTATTTGATACGAGGCCAGGGCTTTGTCGTAAACTAAATAGTCCTAATAATCGTAAGTATAAGTGATTTGATAAAATCGTGGACTTGCATGTGTGAATGAAGCATTGGTAAGCAGCATGTTAGTGGCACCCTTGTGTGTTGTAGCCCTTGTGTGTTGTTGGTTGACCATGTACAGGGAAGTTATTTAGCTAAATCATATTGGTAACGGATGTTATAGTTAAGCTAGGAGACAGTTAAGATTGGTTTGATCATCCTTATTGCATCCTAAACTACATTCATAGACATAGAATTATCGCTCTCTGTTCTTCTATGTATTGATCGTCATCTCGATAACAATCAGCACTACAAGTCAATGCTTACTTGAAATGTGGTACGTGACTATAGGTTGCTTTTGATAACATTGAGCGGGAGGGAGGTTTAAACTTAAGGGCACATAAGGCTAGTTGTGTATCTAGTACTAGCTGTACTAGATGTAGCTGTACGAGAGCTTTAAGCTTTGTGGATACATAGCCGAACGCCCCCGTGTGTGCTGCATTTCTTAAACATCACTCATCATAAGCTGTTACACAATAACGCTACTAAAAAGTAATGACAAATGGGTCATAGCCATGGGGATAGCACGCCCCACTCCCACAACTCTTAGCCCAAAACGCATTCTCTCCAGAGCCGTTTGTCCGCTCTTTGCTCCTGTAGAACCGTGGGGGTCCATGCTGCCATGGAGGACCTGCCCACATGTGGATATAAAGGGCTCAAACTGAAACTAAAACAACCAGTTATTTTCATGGGATGATACAATAATTGAAACATACTTATGAATGCCATTTCTGCCAAGTTAGTTTGGCTAGATGACAATCAATTCTACCTAAGGACCTTGAGCCAAGGATCTATAGCCCCTCAGTTTTGCTGGGTCTGCAAGTTTTTGTTCTAACTGGTTGTTGTGAGCACAGAGTGAGAGCTGTTCATACCTGGCATCTGCTTCACTGTAATACTCTCTGGCCACGATGTCCTCAAACAGTTCACCTCCAGTG
>OMLJ01048311.1:5965-23208 GCA_900302595.1 Gadiculus argenteus | reverse complement strand
GACTACAACAGGGTTAATGTTAATGTTGCCAAATGTTGACTCTTGGCATATGACATGGCAGGGCTCAAGACTTTTTCAATTGGTGGCACCTTAACAAATTTGGTGGCACCCCTTTTTTGCCCCTTTGTCGCAGTATTGGCATGCCCATTGTCAGTCTGTGTACATCTATTTAAAAAAGATTAACCCACTTGAAATATACTGTTAAATGTTTTAATTGCATCTTTGCTCACATGTTACTTAATCAGAGTGGGTCGTGTTTCCATTGAGAGCACTCACACCAGTGCTGCATACTGCTTCTCTACAACTTCCCACACTGTTTAACCCTTAATTACCACCCATCATATTAAACAAAGAACAAGACCTAAAATGTAATCTTCTGTCAGGTTTGGTCCTTTCTACTACACAACACTGCCAACACGGTGCTCCGTGGCTCGTCCGGTGTGAGCCTCACTTCATGTTTAAGCTCTGCTGTAACCAAGTGGGATGTGAACCAAAAGTGGATCCGAAAGCCACTGACTTCCTCCACACTTGCTACGCACTTACTCTTGATTTTGTAGTTCAACACATTGACCGCCCGACTTGAAATGTTACATAGTGCGGGAAGGAGCATTGTGGTGCATCAACACTTTTATATTGTCTAGGGAGAACCTTGATCTATATATATATAATATATATAAAAGGTTCAGCTCCCAATTCAGACACATTTCCAGAAAACAATTTCCAATTTCCATTTCCAGAGTACAAGTAAAAGGCTGCTTTACATGGTGACAATTCGGAGGTACAATAGGAAAAGCAGAAGTGAAGAAATTGAAAGGGTTTACAGGTGGTTACCTTGCGGACTTGGAAGAGCCTGGCATCACTGCACAGATCACAGAAGCGCATCAGCAGCAGGCGCTCTACGGTGTCTTTGCTCAACATGGTGACCAGTTTGCACATGATCTGAAATGACACAAAGGGGTTTGTTCAGAGAAATCATTGAAAAATAATACAAGTTTCTTGTCCAAAGCCAGTAGGTATAATGTAATAGAAAGGAGGGACTTCTCTTACAGCAACAGCCTCTGATTTGTAATCGTCGTCACTGCTCGACTCTGTGAGTTCTAGCAGAACAGGGCAGACTTTGGTCTCCATGTCGGCCTTACAGATGAGGCCTTGCTCCAGCAAAACAAGCAAGGCTGCCTGGCTAGTCTTCCGCACCTATAGAGAAAAATATACATTATGTAGCGGTCAAACAAAAGTGAGGCTCAACAATGTCCAGCAAACCTCTTTTTAAGAATGACACAATTGTTAATAAAAGCTGTTGGATTCGAGTAAATTGTAAAAACCGACCTGATTATTTGGGTCGGTGAGATACAGGACCACGATAGGTACCAGGTATCTGGAGAAAGCTGCTGGGAAGTTGGGTCGGCTCTCATGCAAGAACATGGCGATGTTTGGGATCTGTTCCATGAGCTCAGCCCGCACTGTTGGCTCTGGGAACATGGCGTGACAAACATGAGCATATGCACACTCTACCAATACAAATCTGTAGGTGTTAGAGGAAAGCTCATGTCCAACTGGAGTGAATCTCAAACTACAGTTGCACATATCCAAAGTACGAATGAATCAAATTAAATGCAGACCAACAAAATATAATCTACCTCCGTCTTCTGACATTCTGGCAACAGTCTCCATGACACTGATAAAGTCATTTTCATTGTCACTGAACTCTCGAAGCACATCTAGCAGACCACGTGCCACGATCTCCCTGGGAAGCAACAGAGCCTCTGGGTTAGTTACCTGCCAATAGCCAAGACGTGCACACTGGGTAAAAGCAGCACAGCCCAAGCTGACAAGTACAACCTCCCACTGATGCACTTGGTAGTAATTGTACATTACTGCAGAGCTTACAACTGTGAGAAGAGTATGAGAGCATGAGACATCCGAAAACTTTAAAGAAATCATTGGTAGTGTCTGGCAAATTGTGAAATTTATGATCAAACCACATTAGTGTGAGACGCAGATCAACAAAAGGGTATTCCCAGAATGGCAGACCTTTCGTGATCTGAAACTGTAAAAAGGCCACAAACAACTACAGGCCATTCTTAAAACCATGCATGTTCCAGTAAGACCTGTGGCATTGCTCCACCACAGTGTTGGCCCAGGTATGAGCCTTCCAAATAGATAGGAATGTGGACGGTCTGTAATGATGGTCTAGGACATGCCTTTGTTCTGGCTGTCACAGGTTATCCAATAGTCGAGGTTATCAAAAATGTTTGTGTTGTTGTCTACTTTGGGGCTAGGGTTAGCTCCGGGGCAAGTTCATACCTGTTGAAAAGGTTCTCGCTGAAGGCATACTTCTCAAGCCTCCCTAAAGGAGTGAGGTTGTCTTGTCCTGCATCTAGGAAGGCTGTGATCCGTATTCCTTCACACTCTGAGCCATAGTTTTCAAATCCAACTGTGTGGACTGAAGGGGAAAAAGGGCAAATTGTTAATGCATGTTTACATACATACAGGCTTAATTTATGTAACTTATGTTACGTAACTTACACAAATATGAAAGAAAATACCATAACATTTAAAAGAAAATGTGCGTAGTGTCAGCAGAGAACAAACAGTTGCATAGCACATGTTTATGTTGTTGGTCTTTGAGGGAAAGTTCATCACCATGCTCAATGAAGAGCACAGAGATCGGATGGTCCATATAGCTTCTAATAATAGCAACGGGTGAATCCCCAGGAGGATTCCTCCAGTGTTATGTTGAGGATGGATTGACGGCTTCAACATTCCCAAGGTCATGCATCTGTCATTTTCACACATACTAAAAGGGAACTGCAAGGTATTTCACACTTTTCTGACCACCACAACTAAGACAATTTCCCAAATACATGAATGTATTAAGTACTGTTGACTAGTCCATTGATGTCCTCATACCGCACACACTACACTAAATAACACTACCTTTCCTGTGGCTTTTGCTTATTCAATAACCTCAGCGTTTCAACAAACTTGTTTAACGTCACGTATGTACATCATGTACTTATGAAACTACTGCCATCAGATCAGTCTTTCAACACTTAAGATACTTATGTATACTGCTACTAAAGCTACTGGTTGCGCAGCTTTGTTAAGATGACCCCACATTAGCCAGATTTCAGGAACAGCTGCAAAATTATCCAGAATGTATACTGTCAATGTGGCATTAGAGTTATGAGGAGGGTACATCCTGCTTCCCAAGGACCTCAAGCATTTCTGTGGAAAGGCTATTTGCTTAATATGAACTTTACATGAAAAGAAAATGTACTTAAACTTACAGTCATCCATATCATCGTGGCCATCTTCAAAATATAAAGACAGTCCTGAAATAATGGAGAGGAAATAAGACGGAAAGACATGGTGGTAAAGGTTAGATGGATTACAAACTTGCGATGAGATTTAAACCTTTCAGTAAGGGCATTGCTGTTACACCAGTATTTACTCTAAATAATAGGGTTGTCATGCATGTGACAAGTGAACAAAGAATCATGTGAAAACAAATTGAATGAATGAAGTGAATAGCAATACAATACAAACATCCAAGACAGTACAATGCAATGCACAGTGCAATCAAACTCAAAAAGACGAAATTATAGGTTTTAGATTGACTAAATTGTCGTGTAGAGATGTCACAAATAAATTCATGCCATGCATCATATTTCTTCATTCCAACATCAAATCGACTTATGGAACAAGACGAGTTTCCGAGCTACCCAAATAGACATAAATCATAAAGGATCTGATCACTTGAAAATAATGACAGAACCCATGAACTTTGTTAAACAATGAACAACAGATCATAACGGTTTGATAATATAGGAGATTTCATCTCAATGTTTACAAGTGAATAACCAGGGAACCCGCCCCAATATGTACATAATAGCAGCGCTGATACAGGGACTGTTTGGTGTTTGCTGAGTCAATAGGGTCTGATACATTGATTAGTTCTGTACAATTATGAACTTAAACGTGTTTTAGAAGCCATCCCTTTGTTGTGGTACGGTTCTGGAGAGTCCCCTTATGGCTTGCAAATGACGTTAGCAAAAAGGCTAATGTTAGCTAAGCTAGGTCAACTCGTTCACGCTGACAACAATTCGATGTTGTACAGGGTTAAGACAGATAAAGTAGGGCCAAACTAGTAAAGACTGGGAGACATTACACGATCATTCTGAGCATCTATCATAAACACTTTGAAAAGTGGTATTAAACCTAATAAACTTGTATTATCAGCTTGCTTTCGGCAGTAAACTAGCTCGCTAGCTATGCTAGCCGACACGGCTCGTCCAGCCCTGCGGTGGATTTCCTGGCCGCTTTGATTCGCTTCATAAACCAGAGATCGCTATTGAATCCTCAGGGATGCAAATCCACAAGCAGACACGCTATCCCAAAGAAGAAAAGTATGGTTAACCATCGAATAAATCCCATTAAGAAAGTGCCATTACCTGCCATCTTGATTGTGTGGTGCTCCGCCGTGTGGGCTGTCACTACCACAGCTGTCACTCAACCGGGGACAAGAACTACTTCCTCAAACCACTTCCTGACGCAACTTTTCCCAGATAATTGATCCAAACTAATAATTAATCAGACGCCGATTTCTTAAGTCGTGTGTACATGGGAATAAAGTCATCAACATCGCTGACCCTCACTGGCTTCGTGTTTTTTTCCAACAAAAAAAAGAGCCGCTGCGGTCACGTGACCCGCTGGAGTTCAAGATGGAGACGCAGCGAGGTTAGCTCGGTGTTTACATCACCTACATACTGAAACACACGCTGTATTATAGCAAGCGTCGGCCAGACCATAACGTTTCAGCCACTTCGAAATGCATGCATGGTTTCTGACAGAAGTCAGGTGACCTTGTTTTCAAAGACTGACACTCTGGAACAGGTAGAAAGGGCTGGATGTGTCCAAGTGACTGGAATGTTGATCACAAACTAGTTGTGTTGAAAAGATCGATATGGCACTGAGAGAGTTGAAAGTCTGTCTTCTTGGGGTAAGTTAAGAATGATTGGGATCTCGCTGTATTTGCATTATACATGGATATGTATGTGTTTTATTAGTACTAGTAGAAACAACAGTAGATGCCAAGCTAGTGTAGCCAATACACTTCGTTCTAGGGTTGTCAGTCATCATAGGTCCTACTAACTATTTAGATTAGGCATGTTGTTGATTTGTGGATACCTGTTATAACTGTTTATATCTCATTCATTTAGCCATCTAAGAATTTGTCCAAGTAAGACTAGCACATTTCCGACCGAAAAATACTGTATGGTACGACGACTGATCCATAGGGTATTTTAACATGCACTCATCTTGCAATTATTAAAGTGTATCACTGAATACTGCTATTAGATGCTCTCTATAGCCATTTAAAATTGTATCATATCTAAAGGAAATCAAAATAAAGGACTGTAGGCGTTTCTGTCAGTTACATCTACATTTTACAAATTCTACAAATTTGACTAACTATTAACTTTTTCAGGACACTGGGGTTGGAAAGTCAAGTATTGTTTGGCGGTTTGTGGAAGACAGTTTTGACCCAAACATCAATCCAACAATTGGGTATGGTAATATACATCCATTATGTAATATACAAATTGAAAATGTGTAGATTTGGACTGAAAACACCATTGTAGGTATTTATAATGAGTCCAATGTAGAAGTTCTAAAAAAATCTGTAGGCCTACTGGAAAATGAAATGCTAATGTAGATTAGCATTAGTACCTATTTGTCTCTGGTAATTCTGACCCAAATTGTGTGTTAAAGTTTGGCATCATAATTATGAACAAGCAGATGTATTTATTCCTACATTATGCCCCATCATTTAGATACCGTCCTGGTTCCAGGCATATTGTTGACCACTATCTGGAATGGGCAGTGAGCTGATGTATAGTAATTTGAAATGACATTCCATTAAAAGTACAATGGAACTGTTATGAGATTGGAAAGAAGCCAACATATGAAATGACAGGAAGCCTATGTTCATTGTGAAAGGAGTATGAGGAGAAATCAACGTAACAAGGCTGCCCCTTGTCTGGGGAAAAAATGCTTGTCAGCATATTTCTTATGCTTTTGTTTCCAGTTTTGTGGTAAATGTATGCATGTTCTTGGTTCACTTTTCCAGGGCTTCTTTTATGACCAAGACAGTGCAATACCAAAATGAGCTTCACAAGTTCCTGATCTGGGATACAGCAGGACAGGAGCGGGTCAGTATACTTGGCTAGCCCTAGCTTCATTTTTGTTGGGCCTATTAATGCTTTACAGTGAGCAAACAAACCTGATTATGTGCAATGACCGCTATGTGTATGGTCAAAAATAAGTGTACACTTTGTTCAAATGGGAGTGATGGGGTTATATGGGCTAAAATCACAATCAATTAATTAATGTTAATATAGCATAAACTGATGGGAGCTGATGGATAGTGAGTGCAGTAATGCTTTATATCTGGTAGGGGGCAATATTTACCTCTTCATAGGGCGAGAATCTAGGTGCCATAAAAGCAGGATCAGGTAGGCTAGCTCTGATCAGGTGGGCTAGCTAGCTGGTAATCTATCTTGTTTGTATTTCTGTGTAAAGCAGAAATACAAACAAGAAATTAACTTGAAATTAAATCAAAAATAAAAATAATACAACAATAGAAAGATGAAAGAAAGCTGCATTGAATTAACCATTGTATAGTTAGTTTATTGTCCCCAGGGGTCAATTATTTAAAAAAAAAACTGTACATCACAAGGAGAAACCAACAATACCCTTTACACACATCATCACACAACAATACCGGTCAGTAATAATACATAAAATAAATACTGCAGCATACAATAATGACAAATGGCAAAATGGCAAAAAACAAGAACAATGCCCCTCAGGGTCCTGTACCTGTACTTGTACCCAGAGGGCAGTATTAGAGTGGAAATTGAGAGGCTGTGAGATGTCCCTTTGCTATTTTATTTGTAAAGCATGTGATGGCCTTACAGTTGAGCTCTGAGAGGCTGGGAGTGGGGAGACCATTTATCTTGGCAGCAATGTTAGTCATGCGTGTTACCGTACGTTTGACCCAGTTTATGACCGAGAGCACGTTAGAGAAACGGGTGTGAGGTAGAGCAGGATGGGTTGGACAGTACTTTGGGCCATCAGTACGAGATTGTTAGGGACATTGAGTGTTTGATTCATTTTTTGTGTCTTTTTGTGTGCTGGTTGAGGCTCGGTTCAGTATCCAATGTAAGTCCATAATATTTGAAGGTGTCAACTATTTAGATTGATTTGTTTTTTGATTAGGGTCAGATAATTTGTGACTGGGTAGCAAGTACTTTTCTGTATGGTGTAATATTTAAAACAAATATTTACTAAATAATCCCTTCCTACTAATATCAAACTGATATTGTCAACAAATGTAGGAACGAAAAATACGTTTAGTGGAAATCGTGTTCTAGGAGCCATTCACTCAGTTAAACTTTCATCCCTCTTTTCACTGCATGAGTAATCCATGTTATTTCCCCTTTCCCCTCCCTGCATGCATGCACACACATGCATCGCCTCCATAATTCTTTGTGATCTCAGAAGTTTGTTTGTTCCCTTCTCTTTACTCACTCCAGAGTGGGGATAAGAAAAGGGGGGGGGGGGCTGGCTATTTGGTTAGTCCACACCTTCCATGGGGCCTGCTTTGCTTTGTGGCCTTGAGAGTGCCCGGATCTCCGTTTAAGATAAGATGACAGAGTGAAACCCAAGCTGTCTGCCCACTGCTGCCTGCCACTAAAGGCTCCTATCCAATACTATCTGTGTAAACAGTGACCGCCATGGATTATTTCTCAGTCAAAATAAAATGTTCATGCACATTGTACAATATTTTTTTCTGATACTATTATTTATCTGTTGGCTTTCATGGTCAATTCCTTCACTTCACCTTTTATTTTAATTCTGTGGTCTATTAAGTGGTTTGGATGTCTTTTGTCAAAATATTATTTATTGTCATCTTGTTGGCATTGTGTGGGTCTGGGTGTCATTCATCATCATCATCGTCTTCATACTAAACTGTGGAATTTCAAACCTTTTTTTTTCCTCCGTCGAGTTTTGGCAGATCAAGGTGTAGAAACAGAAGAGACCGAGCCAGTCAGTGCACATGCAACAAGAGTCAGTGGCATGATAAGGAATATCTATAAACATAATATGGGAGGGCGGATGTACTTTTATATGAATTCCTATCTCATCATAACACATGAGGGTACACGTCATCCCGTCTGTCAACACCAAAGCCAATCCATACTAACTGTCCACTTATTCTCCCTAAAAAGCAGCTGAACTTCGTATTTGCCACGGCACCGTGTCTTTTGAATCCGTGCCACGCACATGGTTTCAGTAATTAATCTGCATAAGCCAAGCATTGTCGGGACTATTTCTTTAAGGCAGCTCTGTGGCCAGATGTCTGGTCTAGCCTCGCCGTGTGTGCTCCTCGGGGTGAAGGCTATAGGCGAGACCACACAGGACTGTGCGGTGGTAGTTAAGCTAGCAGCCTAGTGGTAGCCAGCGAGACAGACAGCATTCGCCTCACCGGCGCTGCCAAGTATCCCAAGTTGGACTCCCTTCGGTGGACTTTGGGCCAGTAACAACCATAATTATGTGGAATGTGTGCTTTCCTGAGGTAACTGTGTCACTCCAAGACAGATAGTTTATTCCATCCTGGTGGGAAAGGCAGAGGCCTTCCAAGTGAATGTCTACTAGAGGATTGTGGTTTGTTTGTTTGAGATTAACACAAAACATCTGATAATGAGACCATTCATTTCCTAAAACAAGCAAGTCAGATGTCCAGTAAATTACAATCTGACAATTAAAAGGTGTTTGCAATTGAACAAGGAACTTGCAATTGAAAAATATCTGGTTTATTTGAGCTCTCACAATATACAGTAAATCAATATTGTGACTCAATAAGATGGCAAAAATGTGTTGCTCCACTCAATACAAAAATACTGTGCAAACAGTCATGTCCAAATCTGTATGAATCTGCCTCTAGACTATTTTTAATTTTACGACCTGTTCAAAACCAAAGATTAAATTAAATGTATGTTAGGATTCAAGAAGTACAGAAAAAAGTGTATACCACTTTAACCAGGTGTAATGGAGATATCACATCAGCAATACTGAGATCTGACTCCAAAAATCAAGACAACAGCATTAATAACAAATAAGCCTGATAATAATGGGTCAAATTATGCTGTTTACAATTTAGAAATTGTCTCACTGGAAACATTTAAACAAATAAAATATGCACGGGTGTGGGTGTGTGTGTTGCTGGATTGGACAGTGCTTTTGTGATATTCAGTTAAGACCAAATGCATAGTTAGGCCACAGACTATGGAGATGCTAACTTCTTTTGACACATTCTGCTCATCCTTCCCCTGATGGCTGCCACATGTTAGATTCCATGGTGGAAATACTTGCCATACATCCATTTCAATAAAGCCATTTGTCTTTGGCACTTTAGGAAAGCAGTTGCCTGTAGGTTTGTGCAAACAGGGCTGCCTTTCTTTGTATCGCACCATTTATACCGTGTGCGTTATTCAGTCTAGTGAACCTAAAGCACACAGTGATGTCACCACTGCACTCTTTGTTTTGCTATGTAGAATCAGACATAACATGTAAAGTCTAGACACGGTTATAGTGTAAAATGTGTCAGTTTTTCACACCACAGGCCTGTTACATATTTTCTTTTTAAATCTACTTTGAAACCCATTTAGGCATTCAAAATGCCTAAATTAAAGAAATCTGCTCTTCTGTGTGTTCCCAAATACCTCTGTAGATCCAAAGTGGTAGTGGCATAACTCGAACTGGAGATGTAATACAACTAACCCCCTTTCACTCCATCTGTTTCTACCCATGAGGAGGGATCGCAAGACATTGCTGTCCCCTATTTATCACATCCTAATTCCCTCCTGTCTGTCTCCCATAGTTCCGTGCTCTGGCACCGATGTACTACAGAGGCTCAGCGGCAGCCATTATTGTTTACGACATCACAAAAGAGGTAGAGAAAATATATCAGAATAAAGAGTTTGTTTTCTATAACGGAAACAAATGTCTGTTTTATGTGCATGTTATTATTATTTTTTAATTGTGTCAAATCAACCTATGGTAATGCCTCTCTCACCAGGAGTCCTTCCAAACACTGAAGAACTGGGTGAAGGAACTGCGGCAGCATGGCCCTCCTAACATCGTGGTGGCCATCGCAGGAAACAAGTGTGACCTCTCTGATGCCAGGTAGAATCCTGTTTTCACTCGCCCTAACGTAACAGATCGCCTTCTCAATATATTTATTTATGAAAATAAAGGAAATTAAATATTTTTTGAGAACGAGGCAGGGAAGGACAAACCGACAGATGGGCAGGCATAAAGAAAGACAGAAAGGGAGATGGTATTGGTTTAAAAGAGTTTGTTTATGGTTAAAAGGCCATGTCCATTTATTCAGTCAGAAAAATAAGCCATCATCCATATTTCCCATTAGATTATACAGTCTATGGAATCTTGAGTTTGTTCCTAATTAATATTCTATGTCATTAGAATAGACTGTTGAGTTATATCAGCTCGCCTATCCATCTCTCATTTCACTTCTGGGCCAATGTGGTGCAACTTGATGATCATTATGGGGATTAAATGGCAGTAGGACTGCATTATACACGCTATGATCGTTCATAGTACACTATACACACCCAGTACAAAGCTTTGTGAAATATACGTTTTGGTTTGTAGAATGTCCTTTGGCAAGTCATTTTGGAACTGAAATGACAGTCATGGACATTAAAACATGAAAATATGTACAAAGATTGTTATTTAGAAAAAGAAACTGCGTGCAGCAGTGTATACACTTTAGTAGGGAATATCATCCATGATCCATCTTTCATGCTGTGTTTTATTTAACAGGGAAGTTTCTGAGAAGGATGCCAAGGACTACGCTGATTCTATTCATGCTATCTTTGTTGAAACCAGTGCCAAGAATGCCATTAATATCAACGAGGTCTTCAGAGAGATCAGTGAGTGTGTGTCTTAAGAATTTGTTTTCCCATGTCATTAGAAATTGGGTGGAATTTGGGTCTTTATTGGCATTGTTTATCTTTGTATGTGATATTGTATCCATGTCCATTTTAAAGCAGGTGTACAGTATTTTACTTAACTATTTACTTAAATATTTTAAGGGTAGGTGGGTGTAATATGTAAAAGAGGGCCTAATGCCTAATTAAGGTTTTCCTAATAACCATCAGTTGTTGCTTGTTTTATAACCAACACCTTCAACCTTTTAAAGATAAAGTTTATATGACTGGCCATCCTCTGTATTATTGGGGGCCAGGGCCCTGATAGTTGACATGCTTAATCTTAAGTCTGGTTAAAAATGTGTCCTGTTACACAAAAAGGTGAAGGATTATCCTGGAAAATAAACCGCATTTCAATCATATATAAAGGTCCAGAGTGTAACATTTTCCAGCATCTAGGTTTTTGCAACCAACTGAATCCTACCCCTTACTCATCCCTTTCCAATGACTACAGTCGCCTGTACTAGCCTGTGAGGTCCCCATAGGTACTTCCAAAACGATGTCGTCATCTATGACAGCATCACGTAGCCAAGTTTCACCCCGATTATCCGTTTTGCGAAAAAGCAACATTAATTTTAATCACACCAAGGTCGATTTTTGACGACTTAAGCCTGTGAAAAAAATGTTTAAAGGTCCCATGGCATGCTATTTTATGGATGCTTATATATAGGTGTTAGTGGGCCCTTAATTCAGTATTTGAAGACGTTAGAAAAATTCAGCCTAGATGCAGAATTACAGTCACTACGAGCCAGTCCCACAATGAGCTTTCCACAAACGTGCCGTTTTTAGAGGCGGGTCAAGGTGGAGGGTGGGGGTGTGGCCCTGAGAAGCTTGTGGCCACGGTACCATCGCTACTGTTTACAGTGGATATACAGTATCGCAATGGCGAGGCGCACACAGCTTTTGGCCGTGTTTTGTAAATATTCTAGAACACTCTGAGTGCTCCGGTGGGAGTCCTGGAGCTCTATATGTAAATAATATCATATTATACCTAGATATCTATATACTGTATATTACCACGGCCAAAAGCTGTGTGCGCCTCCGGAAGATATAATGAATCTTAAACGACTGGGTCGGGTTCTCAGACGTCTCTGGTTCTTCCACATCAATCTGAAGTACAGTCTGAACCTCGACATGGAGGAGAAATTGTTGCCCGCGATTGTCTCCCGCCGAGGCAGGTGGCGGTGGAGCCCGCTGCCGATATAACCCGCTGTCCGCTGCCCGCAACATGGAGGAGGCTGCCGAAGCATGAGGCTTCCGAGACACGGCGGAGCGATGGCAGAGCGATGGCCTCATGCCTTGGCAGCCTCCTCCAATGTCGCGGGTTTGCGGCGGTGGTACCTCGGCAACGAGCAGCAGGGAGACAATCCCGGGCAACAATTCCTTTCTCTTCCATGTCGTGGTTCAGTCTGGACTTCAGGGAGTCAAAGCCAGAATTCCTTTCCCCCAATTCCGTCTCAACCATGGCCGAGATAACCCCCACTACGAGTCTTGTTGTGGAAATACCAGAGACGTCAGAGAACCCGACGCATTATCACCAAATACAAGCTTTCTTGCGTCATGGTGTAGCCGTAGCGTGTTATTCGCCTTGACACCAACAGCACTTGGTTACAACAGTAACATGTGGCACTCACACGGTCGTAGCTCGTCTCATTGGCGGGCCAACTTCTATGGGCGGGCAAAGCAGAGAAAGGGGAGGTAACATTTCCCCTTATCACGAAATAAGGGGAAAGATCTCAAATTGGCGCATTTGGACTTTCCTTTTTTCAAAGACGGAGCAAGATACCTACTGCTCGTTTTACACCTAACATAATTTCTAGCTACTTGGGGACCATAGGCAGGCTAAGAGAACTCATATTAATGTTAGGGTTAGGGTTAGGGTTAACCTCATGAAGTGAAAACATTTTCTTACCATGGGACCTTTAACAACAGAGGTAACAGCCTATTTCAATTCCGACACACAGTTCCATCCACAGTAGTAATAAACTACATTCATATAATTATCGCTTTTTGTTGCATGTTTTGATCATTCATCTCGATAATCCAGTATGCAATCCAGTATGTGCATATAGGTTGCTTTTGATAACTTGACAGTGTGCAATTGGAAGCCAGCTTTCTCAGAAAGAGTGATACTTTTAGATATCAAACAGGGAAACAACCTAAATAATGTAAGTCTCAAATACATGGATGAACTAAAGAATGCATACCCACTTATTGTAAAGACCGTCAGCAAACTGCCATTTATTACAATATTTCACAATGAATAACTGCATGAAACTCCATTATAATTTAGTCCTCTAAATACACAGGCTATTTTGAAGAAATAAAGAAGCATGCTCGTCCTTAATAGGCTATACGAGGTGAGGGTTAAGCTTCATGGATTTTTTGGGCATTTTTCAAGAGTAAGGCCATGGTTCAATACACTTATACCTCAAATATAGTAAAGCTGAAAACGTTTTTGTGACAACTGGTAGTGTTATACAATCTTTAAATCTCTTTTAAAACAATGTTTTATGTTTGTCTGTGCATCCCTTAAAAAGGTCAGCGCATCCCTGTCCTAGAAGCTGCAGGAGCAACTTCAGGCAGAGGTTTCCAACTGGGACGCCAGGCCTCAGAGTCACGTAGAACCTGCTGCTGATGATGGCTGCAGCTTCTGGGCCGAACGTGACATCTCTCTGTGATGGCTTTTATGTCCCATCAAGCCAAAGACAACCATATTCCTTATCACTAACCCCCTGATGCCATGGTTTATTTACTTGCAACACAAAAGCACAACACCAGGGGACAATTAGTCTATTTTGAGTGACAGGATGGGGTTCCATACATTTACACTAAATTGGCTTCATTATTATGCAATATAATTTGCATTTTCTCTCAAATGTAAACAATAATGATTACATGTTAAGCAGTTATAAATGTTTAACGTTTTAAACTCATATGTGCATACAAAATGGATGCCTGAAATGTTCCCTTCATGGATATCAAACTCTGGACTTAATTTGTTGCCAATTTAACTCAGACGGGGTCAAACAGGGGTTTTAGATGACTTTAAGTATCTGCCTTATTGTTGTATCAGTGAAGTCACTTTAATTGATGGACTGAATTGTGTCCCCCACTTTTTCGTTTTTATATTGTCTACCCTTTGGTTAGCGAATTAAGTGTTTTCTGCCCTTTTAAGTTTCCTATCACACTATTAGAGGGTTCTTCTCTACTATGAAACGTCTTGGTTAGCTCGTATGCATGTGGCTGGAAATGGATAACGATTATGGTTCTGATGAAGGTACGGGTTTTATGAACACTTCACTATTGTATTTTAACTTTTTCAATTTGGTCTAAACTTGTGCTTTGGACCAAACATTGCATACACAACCACGTGCAGCATGGTTGCCTTACTACTCAATTGAAATGCTCAACATCAATGCTTTAGGCTGCCGGCACCAATGTGTTTCTGTGGACATTGTGACTCTTTTGGAGATTTGCATGGAACTTATTTCCACATGTCACTGAGAACAGACCAGTGCTCCCACAAGGTCCCTACTCTCCTTTTATAATACTGCACTTGCAGGTTCCAAGTCTACTTGGAAGTCTTGGTAGCCTAATTTTCAATTGCTGACCATTTCTGCTTGTTATAGGGGAATCTGTCACCTCGATTCTGTATCAGAAAGACCCTGCAGAGCTAGGAGAGTACTGCCAGTTGATTTACAGTTTTAAACTAACGTTGGTTTTTCTGGAACCAACGCTTGTTTAGACCCCGCAGAGCTAGGAGAGTACTGCCAGTTGATTTACAGTTTTAAACTAGCGTTAGTTTTTCTGGAACATCATGTTAATTATCTTTTTCTGTTATGTTCAGATGCAGTTCACTAAAGGGAAAAAATATATATTTTTAACATCTTGCCAAATTCTTTAATTGTCCCATGAACATGTTTAGTTTACAGAATAAATAGTGGCCAACACTCCAATATAGTGATGATAAATGGAATATTATCAAGGAATCTGAAATGATAAGATGTCTTAACCCTAAGCCATTACCCTGACCCATGGACTAAGTTGTGTTCTGCTTAGCCATTGGGCCGAGCACCTTTCTCACGTATTATTTTTATTTTTAATACTATGCAGTAACCTGCCCATACAACGTAGACTTGGTAATGTACCTTGCAGGTTGTCTCTTCTGTCTTATTATTCACTATTTTATATCTAAAATGTTTTTTGTGCTGTGTAATAAGGAAGGCTACCCTTTTGTACAGGATGTTTTTCCTTTCTATTACAATGTGCAATAGTTGTCATTATCCCAGGTTCTGGTCAAAATGTGACCAGAACCTGGGTACTACAAATCCATTACAGTATATAAATGTGATATATGATCATGAAATAACCATTTACAATGAAAAAAGACAGTCTTTATGACTATCTCCTTTTGTAATTAAAGTGTGTGAAATGCAATGTAGATGTTAAAGTGCAACATGTTACAGACACTTGAGAAAGCCGTTCCAAATAAGTCATTTGTTGCTCTGTTTCCGCACTACTTCATATTGTATATGTCTCTGTTTTTAGCTTCAGCTTTATATCTTAAAGGGAATAACTCTGGCACTGCGGCTTGATTGGCCGCATTGCAAAAAAATGAAAGCCAGTGAAGTACGGTATTTTACTTTAATAATTTTATTTTGTAGTAGACTTACAGAATAAGCATGTAAACACAGTTGACATGTCTAACCAGATTTGGAAATGCTAAGCTAAACCCTGATTGCTTTGTGGAATATCTGCCTGTTATTTTGAACGATAACCAACTTGTCAGTTGCCATATTCTTATTGCTCATTGTACATCATAGAAATTTCCCCCATCAAGCTTTATTTGATTTGCCTTGTGGATGTAATGTATTAATTTAAAGTGGTATATAACAAACTATCTTACAAAGATAGTTGCAAATTGTTTCTGTGACTAAAATAATTGCATGAACGATATGATGAAATATACCAACAGTCTTGGGCTGGCCCTAGGCGTGTAAATTGTCTTTGGTATACAGTTTTTCATTGAGGACATATGTCATCCAATTAAACAAAGGTCATTATTAAGATTGCAGTTAACAAGGAACAGTAATGCTAATTGCACTGTAGTTTACATATTACGCTTTATATTATTTTTCATAATGATTGTAAACAAAAATGCCTAAAATCTATGTTGGCAGTGAATTTGTGAATGTCCAAAAGGGAATTCTCAACCTTTTTTATTAAAAAAAATGTGTGTATTTTAATTTAATTCATTTAAGAGCACTTTCACACTTTCACACTCAGAACAACACTCGCACATAACTTGCTTAAGGATACAGTAACAATGTTGTTAATGCTTGATCATGTTACTCCATTGGCCCCTATCCCTTGACGATATATAGCCTATATATATAAATATGACATTTGAGATTTGTCTGCTGGAAGAGGGCTGGCATGGGACAGAATATCATTCACTGAACAAACTCTTGACACTGACTTCACATATGCCTATTCCCAGTGGGGTTGTAGCTATGTAGATACCAGTGATAAGTAGGCCTACAATTTTGGTGGTCATTAATTATTTGAAAGATGCAGTTAGGGCCTACAATGCGTTAATAATAAAACAGTAAAATATTAAATATTATTATTACAAGTATTACATTCGACTGAACTCTTGTGATATGTAAAATATAATGTTATTTCCCCCCTTTTAACCAAAAAATATATTATATTATGTATCTATAATAACAGGCTTTCAAAGCAATGCATTGAGAATAAGATATCTAGGGATGATTATTGTATTCCCCTTGGTTAATGGCCTTTACCTCAGCACCGACCCTTCCACACACTCCCTGATGAGTGGCTATGCAAGTATGCAGGGGCGATGACGTCGCACAAGCCTCCCTCTCACACTCCCTTCCTGCTGCATCACAACAGCCGCTAGTAGCTCGAGTAGCACCAGTGACCGGGGGCAGTGGAACCAAGGCTAATTATCATAGAGAATCATTCTAGACGTAGAAATACTTTTAAAAAAAAAACAAACAAAAAAACACTGTAATACGACTCACCTGCACGAACTGCTTGCATTGCGATCATCTGGTTGTGAGTGGTTGGGATATGGCCAGGCCAGAACAGGTCCTGCTCCTGGAGCCTCAGCACGAACTGAAATTCCGAGGT
>OMLJ01048309.1:11215-24472 GCA_900302595.1 Gadiculus argenteus | reverse complement strand
CATTACTGGAACCAAACTCAAATATTATGAGAGCGAGAGAGAGAGAGAGAGAGAGAGAGAGAGAGAGAGAGAGAGAGCGCGAAGCAGGAAGATGTGAAGGGGGAGAGGAATGGAAAGAAAAGAAAAAAGACATGGAGAGAGATGAGAGGGACTAAGGTAGAGATAGAGTGTGAAAGATAGAGAAAGAGATGAGAGAGAGAGAGAGGAGAGGGAGGGAGATATACGAGAGAGGGAGAATATACAGGGATTGCGCTGGAAGCCATGAGAGGGAGACAAAGACAGGGAGAGAGCAAAATGTTTAGGAAGAGTACACAGAAACTGAAACACAAAAAGCTAAATCTGGGCATGTCTTTTAACTTTGACACACCTCTTCTAACATCATTTTACTGCAGGCTTTTTTGTGCACTCAACCATCAATGTAAGATATTACATCAAGTCTAAACATAAATGGAGCACATTTTTGAAATAAGATGTTTCACATCACTATTTTTACAGTAGCCATCACTGTTTTTCTCAGAACTAACACTATACCAGGGGTGCCCACACTTTTTGGCTTGAAAGCTACTCTCAAAATGACCATGTCAAAGTGATGTTAACACAATCTACCTACATTAGAACATTTTAAACATATATTTATTTAGAGATACTGAGTAGGCTTGGGCGGTATCATTTTTTTCATACCGTCATACCTTTCTGACATCACACCGCGGTATACGGTATATGACGGTATGACTTATCACTAAAGCGTAGTTTATGCTTATCCGACTCCGTCATGCGTAATCTGACTCTGTCACTACGCAGACCCCTCGAGCCCTCATACTTCTGCGTCGGGATGTCGGAGACGCGACGCAATTCACCGCCAGGGTTGCCAGATTGTGCGGGAAATATGGCCCACGAGAGCTAGCAAGAGCCGTCACTTAGGTTTCGGTTTCGGTCACTTTCAGTTCACGCGACCCGCATTCCTATCAATCAATCAATTTGCACCGCTTGGTATTATTGTGTGGCGCAACACTGATAGAAAGAAATGCATCTGTATTTTTGACGGTTTTGAAAGTCATACCGTCGGTATTTCTAAATACCCTGTTATACCGTAATACCGTCATACCGCCCAAGCCTATCTGAAATAATAACGGTGTGACATCATTGATTAGTTTTGGAGTAAGCAAATCCTGGACCAATGGCGTCAACAGCTTGAACCTAATTTATAGTCGTCTCGGGTGAACTGTGGAAGCTGGCGCATGGTCGATGTGTTGATATGTCGATGTGTCTCTGATATTTTGAAACGTGTGAACTGTGCATCCACACCAATGAGTGGGCCAAACAGAGACTACAAATCTCAATGGTTGTGCACTTCACAAACGGCGCATCCACGCAACTATGCAGCTTTAGTGGTATTGCAATGCGTCACCATTTGAAGAAGTTACCTGCTCCCCCAGCGACCTTAGTGGTAGTAGGTGTGTCTTGGGTGCTACTGGCGTCTGGTTGTGTTGGGGCCTGCTCGTCTCTGCCTTCCACCCTGGAGTCCACTTTGTCATCAGATAATGAAGATGCAGTGGAAGAGTCTACTTCTACTTCTAGAACACGGATCGTCTCATGGCCAGACATTACAATCACCTGAAACACAGCCAGGTTTTAAGGGTTAACACAAAGCAAGATACAGCTCAAATTAAGTAAATTTACCCTTGCAGTCCCTTTGGAAGAACCCTTCCTACAGCTAATCTGACCTTATGAGAGGATGCATGGTCGATGCATTCATCATACCTGAACTGGTGCATTATCTTATTCATGCAATCTTTTGTTGATGTTGCTTCATAAAACCCTGGTCTCGAAGATTTCCTAATTTTATCTAAATTTAAGTCTATCCCATCTAAATACAGCCATATTTGTCAAACCTTTGTATTTTTTTTTTTACAAACATTTCCGTATTTCCGTTTTCCGTATACTGATTACTCAGTCACTATTCTTGTCAGGTCTCAGCACCTAACCTAGCTGTATTGAACCCAGTTTGGAGAGAGACACGTGACTCATGGGATGAAGGGATAATGACGGCCCGAGTGGACGGGCAGCAAGACAACCTCTGCTGAAGGGCAAGGTGCAGAGACAATGCAGGAATAGAGAGGATGCATACCTGGTGGTCTTTGGCAGGAAATTTCAAAGTGCAGGAACTAAATGGCTGAAAAAATACTTCTGCAGTCAGACAGTGAATGGCTACGGAGAACAGAGAAGCCAAGCATATGTTAGGACACAGTGAACCAAAACAAACCAAACAGAAAAAGACAAATGATTAGAGCATGGGTCCCCAAAGCAAGGACAAGTGCACCAGCCCACAAGCAGTTCAAGCAATGCTCTCTCAAGCTTTCTTAGCATTCATAACAAGAAGCATTGCTTATGTTTGCTGACCGTGTCTACATAAAATGTTGCAGAAGGAAAACAAATATATTTAATCAATAAGCATGGCAGCATATTGGTACACAACAAAAGCATCAAGTTGACGGTAGTGGTAAACCAGAGTATTGCAGAGTATTCATGTTATAGTTATGATATGGTACATGAAGGTGACATTAGTCAATGATCTCAAAGCTACCCAGGGTTTAATTCAGTTTAGTATTCTTGCAGAGGCAGGAGGTACCTGTTCATTGACAGTAAGTGGGGCAGCTTTTGCAGGGATGTCCAGTGAGTCCATGTTTTGCACACAAACAACCCCTCTGCAGCTTGAATTCTGTGACAACATAAGGAAGATACCAATGCATAGTCACTTACATTTATACTTTACGAAAACCCTAAACAAAAACTACCATCAGGGTTTGCACACGCCGTGGATACGGACCGAACCATATATAGTGTGGGTATCTTGAGGGGAAAACATAAGACATGGCCACATGGTTAGGACTTTTCTTTGATTCACGGCTATTTCTGTCACGCTATGAATAGATTATATTTGATGGGCCTAAACAGGCCCTCCCTCTCTGTTGTACTTGAACACGCTTGGGGAGAACGTGAATGAAGGAGCTCGCAATGTACATGAGGTGGTCGTCAGTGATGAATCAAAAGCTCCAAAAATATAAGGATGACTATTTTCTGACAGTAGGTCCCTCTTTACAAATGGAGATCTGTCAAAACTTCAGCTGGGGATAACGACCACCACCCCACCCCCATTCGCGGCAATAAAAGTCTCGCCGCGTTGGCTACTTTTGGGAACAAACTGTTACCACCCGGTGTGCGCGACAGATCGTCTCAACCCCATGTCTAGAGACCGAATATAATGCGTTTCCCTCTCTTTATCATAAATATATAAATTATGCTAATTACGAGCATTGCATATTAACCCAAACTCATTTCCTCTCGCCGCTTCGCCGCTACATAGGGAGTCGCGGCGGGCAGTATTAGACGGGTGGGAATTATTTGCAACTTACCAAGCAGATCTATTTTATTTTCAGTTGTCCTCCCCTTCTAAATGGTCCTTGTCACAATTTGTTTCAGTCACACATAATTAAAAATTCATCTCAGCTTCCAGACAGGCGCTGTGACTGCACACAAAAGAGGCATTTGCATTGATAAGGAGGGGTTGCAATATGAGGATCTCCTGTTTCTCAATATTTAATGACGTTTTCCTTTTGGACAACAATTCAAATCATCAGAAATCCTTCGGGTGTCAAATTAAAAAGCCATTATCTGTTGTAAAGTAAAGGAAATTTGGAAAAATGTGGCCCTATGCACTACGTCATGAACATAATTTATGCAAGAAAAAAAGCCTTGCATTGAAAAATGTCTGCCTCGACTTCAGAGGAGCTGCGGTCCTCTTAAAGGGACAGTGCACCCATCTTAAAGGGAAAGTGCATCACACAACGGGGCTTATGTACATTTGTATTTGTATGCATGTCTTGAGACAGAAACACTCAAAGTATGTACCTATATTCAGAACATTAGTATTTGTAAATACATAACATTCATGCAGCTGACAATATTAGGCGGATACAGTGTTTACAGATTTGATAATGATAATGTATTGACCTTAAAAGCAATTGTTCGACACACCCTACAAACATGTACTGCCATTGAATGTGAGCGCTCTAATATGAAAGGTGTATAGTAGGCGAATAAGACACTTTAGGGGCAAGAAGGTCTAAACATTTTTTGTTTTTTTTGTTGCACACCATCCATATCTTTGGATGGAATTCACTAAGCAGTATAAGGAAGACGTAGATGTAAATGACTAATAATAAAAGTGTCTGCTAATAATGTACCTACGTTCTGCTAAATGATACCACCTCGTTCCTATGCGTTCTCATCTCGCGACGAAAAGCAGGGAAGAGATGCTTCAAATTAGCGTTATTGGGAAGGGAAGGCGGGACTTTCCATTACATTGATTTTATCGGCAATAGAGGGAGGGACTTCCGATAAAGGGATATTCGATGGAGTTACATGTTTCGGATTGCTTTGTAAAAAGGCATATGTATTCTTATTGGTGTCGATATTCATGTCATGTTCTCATTCTTCCCGCCCATGGGACTGTCAACGGGCGTGCACAGCTCACGTGAAGTAAACATACCGGAAGTTGAATTGTAGTAGAGCGACATAACGCTACAATCAAGGATCATCTTTCAGCCTACACAGCCTCAGACCCGCTGCAGTAGCCTATAGGTGGCGCAAGCACTTTCATAACCAACCCCATCCGAGTGACGTAACCGCTAGCGCCACAACAAGCTGGAAAACAAGGAAGTGTAGTGTAACCTGTCACAAGGCCCCTGATAAGACACCTGAATCTGCGTTTATCCTTTCAAGCTATCTTATTCTACAAAATACAGAACCATGAATAACAAAGGTAAGCCTCGAATGGACATCATATGTCGTGATTAATGGTCCCTGCTCGCGTTATGTAACTAGATGGATAAATGACGCCGAGTCTCGAGTCGGAGCGGGTTTAACGTATGAGCACAACAATGATGTACCTGATGAGATTGTGTTGCTGTTTGCATTGTTGCCAATGTGTCGTCGTTTAGACAGCTTCATCTAATCCCGATTGACGCTGAGCGTTCACAGTCGCTGAGGTGGTTGTCCTTAATCAATGTCACCATCGTTTTTACATTTTAATGGTAGTAACGTTGATCTGTGGCCGTTTTCCCCGTAAGGCTCTCTATTGTCTGCTCAGATCTTCGAGACAAAGCTGTCTCTCTAAGTCTAACTAGATGACTTTTTTTGTTGCCTCTTGCTATCTTTGTTTCTCCCATCTGTTGAAATAGATTAAAATAATGACCGCATTTCGTGAGAAATCGCGAATGCGGCTGATGGCGATCATCGAGGTCATCGTTAGTATAACTGTGAACGATAGCCAATAAAACACATTAAACCTCACGATTCATCCATCACCATGGATTTCTCTGGAGAAATAAAAAAAATCCATCAACTACAATCCTAAATATATTTTAGCCAAATCGCCCATGGGTGTTTTAATTATTATTATGTTATTTATACTTGTATTTTTTGGTCGAAATTAATTTATCTTTTACTTTTCAGGTTCATATCCCCAGCAAGCGTTGTACCCTCAACAGAACAGCGCACCTATCTACCCTCCTGCTATGCAAGTTTCCCCTCAGGCACCCCCATACACAGATGCACCTCCTGCATACTCTGAGGTAAGTTATGAAGAGAACTAAGTAGTTCCCATTTTCACATTAGTAACAATCACAAAAATATCCCTGTATCCTATTCCAATTATTATAACATAGAACATTTGTTAAATAAATTCTCCATCTTTACAGATATACCAGCCCAGATTTGTGCTTCCACCCCAGGTGCCTGGCCAGGTACCTCAGATGTCCTCTCCATACCCCGGGGCACAGATGTTCATGCCCATGCAGCAGCACATTCCAGTGGGGGCAGTCGGCCAGAATGTCCCAATGGCCTACTATCAGATGGGAGCCATGTACCCCCCTGGCTCAACAGTGATGGTAGATGGAGGCTATGATGCCGGAGCACGCTTCGGGGCCACCAGCAGTGTTTCCATTCCGGTGAGCATCTGCATTTACAATAATATAAGTAACATTAAGTAAATTAAATAATAAGTATTAAACCCCTATGTTGGAATTTGGTCCAGGTAAACAAGAGTGACACTCCATATAAACTTGTTTCCTACTAACTTTCTTACTTTCATGCTTCCTGAAATAAGTTATGATAAATTCCACAACAATAAAACACATGGGTACATAATTTTTTTTTTGCATTCCCACGTTGACCCTTTTTCTACTCATGTTCCAGCCCCCACCTCCTGGACACCCCCCAAATGCCGCTCAGCTGGCAGCCATGCAGGGTGCTAATGTTGTGATGGCACAGCGCAAGAATAATTTCTTCCTGGGAAGCTCCGGTGGAGGTTATACCATCTGGTAACGGCAGCCATTCTCGACGACCCCCCCTCCCCTTTCCCTTCCTTCCTGTATTCCCAACTTCATTCCCTTCTTCCAACGCGACTATGCCCTTACACCCCATCCCATATGCCTCCCTTTTAAGGCTGCTCAGTCATGCCATGATACTGATATCACCTAACAGAATGTAATAACTTAGAGCCCTATTAATAGGTACAGTATTCCACTTGCTAGGGCACTATTACAATTGCTTGAGACCACTGCCTAGAGTGGCTGTTGAAAAAAAAAAAAACGTAATTCAGAAATTCATTCCAAGAACCCTTTATCAGATTCTGTCAATCCAAAATTCCACCCCAAACTGGTTCTGTTGAAATTCTTTGTGGATCAAATCCAGAAAATCTTTGTTTTTAGATGTTCCTTTTGTATTGAGTAAAGCTCATGTTGGAAATGTTTCACATTCATGTTCAGTTTTAAATTCTGGACATACTAAAAGCTCTTTGAAGCCTGAATGCCATAAGCAAAATGTCCATGTCACACGCATAGGCTCCATGTTACCTGATAAATTTGAGGAACATGTAACAAAAAAAGCTAACAGCATTAGTCAAGCACTAGATAAGTGGTTTACTGTACCTTATTGGGCAACTGGTAGATACAATGAACAAGTGCCAAAGAGCACTCGAGATATCCGCATATTAGAGCAAAGTAACTTAATGAAACCTAAAAGAAGGAATTTTAAATTGAGTCCTAATAGTGAGCTGAGTAAAATGGAGTGGTTGGTGTCAACATTTTAGTTGTTCGGTTTTCTACCATTGTTGTTTTAGAGTCGGATACCCAGCGTTTTACACTTAGTTGATTATTGTATGGACTGCAACAATTATTACTTGCTGGTTCTTCTTGTGTTTTATGTATGTACTCTGGCATGATCTGTTTAAAATATTTTATTACATTTAGGAAATAATACAACCTTTTTACTATCCGTGTGTAACCTATCACAATGTCAAGTGACTCCTTAATTTCTGCCTTCCTTTTTTTTATTTATATGCAGATTTTTGAATTGTATTATTTGTTAGCCTAATACATTTGTTTTGTATAACCAAGAAGCTGGTTGTACCAAAGACTTGGTCTATAGTGCTACCATGTGTGAATGTGTTGTGAATGTTTTTATGTTATGATTTTAAAGCCAACATATCATTGCAAAAGCCTTTGTATTTGATAGCCAGAGTGATATGACCCCTTGAGTTAATTCATCTAAAAATGCACTGCTTTGAAAACCTGCGAGACCCACGCATAGCAGCTACTTTTTTATGTTCATTTATTTGGTAACAAACGTATGACGACTCTGTGCATTGTAGTATTTTAGTATTTTAGAATACTTCTTAAACATTAAACATGGTCTGTTCATAAAATATGCCCAACAGTTTTACCTTTTACTAGCATCACTGTCTGCACACCTACTTCTCCAGGACACTTATGCTTATTAATGAACTTATATGTACTTATGAATGAATACAATATTAAGGTAATGTCAGGATTTCCTGCCGGTATGCATACAGTCAGCTGATTGAGTTGATTTTTGGTGTTTAGTAACATGTGTCCCTGGGTATCCGACATAGCACTTGGTCTTAATAGCTGTGGCCAGCATAACGAATTTCATTGTTGTCAAATGGAGCTTCTTGTTTGATTTTCTTTCAATGTCAGCCTGACAAGGTCAGAGAGAGCTGACAAGAAACTTGATTAACTGCAAAAATATCAGATAAAAGCGATGCATGGCTGCAGAATGTGCTGGTGTATTCCTCAGCTTGGAAATTTTTTTATTTTTGGCCACAGCCTTTAAACCTTGTCATTACATGATATTTTTGTCCTACTTAAGATTTAATTGTGTTTGTAATGCAACAGAATGGTGGCCTAGTCCCAGCAATATGAAGAACTTTAAACTACAGCTTAACCAGTAGTCACCATGCCAACCACAGCTAGCATGGAATGGAATTGTCTTTGATGGATTATGGACATTTAGTCAGGGATTCTCAAAACTATTTTGTAATGTGTACTGAGGTGATTTGATGAGCTTTGGTATGGCTACTATCTTTTAAGATTACTAAAAGGAGATGAGTGTCACTTCAATGTACTGAGAAATGTCAAAGGGAACTCTTTGCAAGAACTTGGGTGCACTTAACTTTTTATATTAAACTTAAAATTTAAAATGACAAATTAGAATAAATGTTATTTTGGAAATTTGAAATGACCGTTTATCTTGATTTTTATTTAGAAAACGATACTGCATGAGAAAATTTCAGTTTTTATGACCAGTAATTAGTTTCCCTATGCATTGTTCATTAATTATTCCATTATGGTAATTTAGTTTATATGTCAACTGCAAATCCAAAATGGCTGTCAATTTGCAGCTAGTTAACAAAAGGCAGAGTTTTGGCACATTTTTGATGACAAAGATACTGTAATAGTTTAGACATGGCGTTTCATGGAATAAAGTTGAAACATTGTGGGTATCAGACAATTGTTTAAATTCTCAGATCAAGTAATGACTTATTCAAAAAATGTTCATTGTCTATATTTGGCAAAACAGACGAATCTGAATAACAAACTTTAACATAAGAATACAAGGTACTAGAGAAAAACATACAAATACAAGGAACGTGCAACAAGAGAAAAACAAAATCCACTATTTGATTGCACATGATTAAAAAAACAATGTTTTGGCCGTTAAAAAAAACATCCTGTATTGACAATGTCCTGTATACACAGATATACACAGTATAGAACAGATACTGCATAGTAAAAACTAACCCTGGCTAAATTATTGATTGTCAAAGCACCTCACCACAATGATGACCTAGACAAAAATGGAGGGGACCACCTGCTCACACCTTATGTTAGTGAACACCTGTTCTCACGGCCAGCTGCTCGGCTATACATCCATATTCACTTTTTTCATCCCCTTTTTCATTCCTGCTTATGACCTGTTGCAGCAAAAATAAGAACACATTCCACGTATGGCAGACAGCACATAGCAGAATAGATAATACTCCTATTCAACCATCTTGTCTCAGTGCGTCCAACAAGGTCCATTCATTTCCTCTGCATGCTGGTCAGCATTAACCAGGGTTCATATAAAGTATTCCTTCTTATCGTTGGTGGCCTGGTTTGGTTTGCGGTCTTCTGCAAAGTCCTCTCCTGGGGCGGGCTCCCCGGTGGTCCGGTAGGCACCCTTGTTGTGGCAGAGATAGCGGTAGAGCAGGAAACCCACCACTGCTAGGGTCACCAGGAGCAGTGCGATCACAACTGGGAGGAGGAGCAGCAAACACCATCTAGATTAAGGGGCTTTTACGGCACTTAAGGAAAGGCTTTCCACAAGACTTTCAACTTTATAGTTACCTCCAATAACAGTGGACTCCGTGTGCATGGGAGCGGCTGTGGTGACTGGAAAATATAAAACACAACCGTTAATTTGACTAATGAAATACAATGAAGAAACGTGTTGCACTATATATCCCCAAAATACCATAAATTCTCATGGATTATTAATTAGCCAAAACATTAGAAACATTAGACATAAAAACATTAGAAAAAAGGTTGATCAAATAATAAAGCTATGAGTAGAAGTCTAATATTTGATTTTAATGAACGGATGAATGGGGATAGAGTTAAACAGGTCTGATCGGAAGATCTCGTTATGGAGGCCATTTCCATGAAACAATATACAGTTTCTCAAGGTTTCAGATGTTCCTCGTACATACTTACCATTCATAGGTGCAGGGGAGGTAATGTCCATGATGATCGTGTCTGCAACGAATTTGAAGCACGAATCATATGAACAAGGTGTGAACTTATGAGTTGAGTGGTCGGTGTGTGCGTGCGTGTGTGTGTGTGTGTGGCCCATTGTTGATGACATCATGAGGTGCGAGGAGCAGCTGACATTCTTTTGTTTGACTAACTTTCATAACCCCCTTTTGGATAATGCAAATAAAAAAAACACTCCGATCCGGAATAATTTTCTTTAACTCATTTGGATCCATCAACATTAACCAATGGGTTGATCTATTCTTTCAATGAACTTTAAAGCAAACTACTTGTTGAGCTGCTACTAGTACTAAATAACAATACTGTACATTTGTCCTAATAGTTACTGTTTAAGTTCACTTACCTGGGCCACAACGACAATGCGATTAGGTTTCTTCAGTACCCAAATCGGTAACTGTTAGTATATGATATGGATTAAACGCTATCGAACCATATGAAACCAAGCGAGGTGTGCGTGGGAAAGAGAGTGTACTGAAGGCGGACACGCGAGGCTGGGGTTCCTGTGTCTACTGTGTGCTTTAGGACGCAGGAGTCACGCCTATGCTGCTGACACCGTCTTGATTTCCGCCGCTCCTGTCCCTCCCCTTCCCTTTAGACCCTGTGGTGTAGAATATGTTCACTGATCGACCCCAACCAAACCTTCTCAGCAAGCAGAGGCAACCAGCGTTGGACACATAATTACTAAGCTTTATTGTTCTGGTTCTTGAGTCATCAACATTGTTAGTGGAACACAAGTTCAATGAACTACTGAAGGTGATTAGGCATAGGGATTTATACAATGTACAATATTCTATCAGAAGGGGATTTTAAGTGTATCATTAATAAACAAAGTTATTTCAAATTAATAAGGTTAGCTGAAGAAGGTTTACAGACTAAACAGACAATTTACTTAACAATTAAGTCAGAGACCAGACTTATTGTCAAAACATCTTTACAATAACTAGTGTCAAATCACACTGTAATTATATGTTTGAAAGGGTAATTAAGGTTATTGTCAACACAGAACTTAGTCATTATGCCGATATGCTATTCGCCAGCAGGGGCATTTTCCATAATTTTAATAACTACTGTATGCAGATTTGTTTTCACATAAATTAATAAAATACTCATTAATAGTTTGGACTCATTAATAAATGAATAAAACACTCATTAATAGTTTTCATTAATTTGTTGTTTTGACAACAAATTATTATTTTCTCATCAAATGTTTACAAAGAAAATAGAACAAGAACGCCATACAGATTCTTGGCTTAAAACCCACAAACCTTCTAGTTTGTTGTGTTACACCACTGTGTTTTTTGAGTCCTGTAGTAGCTGGCTTCCTAAAGGAACATCCTATACACCAGACAAAATACAAACACAAAATATCAGGATTCCAGGCAGTGGTGTTAAAAAAAAAAGCAGATTGCTTTTCTGTCAATATGTGTCAAGCTCAGCCCTATCCTGGCCCAGAGAACTAACCTTCTGAGAAACCTCCTTGGAGCCCAGAGAGTCGACAGCTAGTCCGTTGGCTGGTGGGCTGTCTTCTTTCTCTTCAATGTACAGCGTGCCGTTTGCCACAGCAGACAGCTGCAGATCCAAGCTCTCTGAGTCAAAGGAGTGGTTCAGTTCTGAGCTGCTCTCACTCCGCGCTGTGGTATCACCCTCACCGCCTTTATCTTCCTGATGATCCTTTGATGCAGGATCTGCCTCGGCCTCATCGTCCTTCACAGACTTGTCTCCCCCCCCACCTCCATTTTGATCTTCATCTGCCTTAAGCTCCTCTGTGTCAGCCGTTGCCCCGGTATGACCCCCGGACCCGGGCTGCTGGGCCTCCGCCACGGAGCTGTCTGCGTCGCTGCGGAGGGACTGGGTGTCCTCGTCTCCCAGCTCCAAGGAGGGTGTCTCCAAGGGGCGAGACCTTGTGGGGGGCGCCCCGCCACGCAGGCTGCTCTCCCTGGTCAGGGTGCCCCCTTGGCGAGTCCTGTCGGGGGACTTGAAGCTGAACCTTTGGGTGCCCATTTTGGGGCTGTAGGTCTGGTGGAAGTCAGAGAAGCTGGACTTCCATAACTTGGGAGACATCAGCGACCGTCTCTTCAGAGAGCCATACCTAAGATGTGGTGGGAGGGGTTATATTAGTTATTATGGATGATCAGAGAAGTTTCAGTAAATACACAAGGCACTGGGAAATAAACTCACCGTTGTAAGCCCTTCACAGCAAACACCTGGTCTGGATGCTGCGCTTGAAGGTCCTTCATCACATTCTGTAAGTCGCTGTTCAGCTGTGAGAATAACAACCAAATCAAAGAGATTAATACATAAGGAAAGTCTCATCTCGTAAAATCCCCAGAAACAGCGCGATGAACTGGAGGAATGAGGGAGGACAGCCGAATGCAGTATACCGTGGTCATCTCCTTGTAGAAGGTGTCCCGCAAAGAGGAAATGGCCGAGAAGACAGACACATAGCATCCGATGCGGCTTCAAAAGACAAACACAACAACAATATGTTTTACGGAGTAGAAGTTATTAATGGTAAAGCTTCATGGACAACGGGACGTAGCTCCATGGTCCACCCCTCACCTCTCATGGAAAGAAGGCAAGTCTTCCTTCAGTTCGGTGTTGATGGCCTCATAGACATGCTTGGCCTCGTTCATTTCTTCTTCTGCCTGTGGAATTGAACGCATCATGGCTGCTATGAGTATATCCAGAAATGACATTTAGGGTTTGGGACACAAACTGGAATTTTTAGATGCAGCAGGCCATATCTGACCCTTCCTGACCTTTGCTATTTTGACATCATCCCTCTTCTTGGCGGTCTGAAGGGACTCAAGCTGATGTAGGGAGTGGTCATAATCAACTAGTTTTCTCCCCCGTTTGGAAATCCTGTCCTGTAGTTAAAAAAAAACCAGTACATCATTAGAACAATGAATTTGTGTGTTTGTGTTCTGGGTTAATTGTTGTGCTTGTTCGTGTGTGTGTGTGTGTGTGTGTGTGTGTGTGTGTGTGTGTGTGTGTGTGTGTGTGTGTGTGTGTGTGTGTGTGTGTGTGTGTGTGTGTGTGTGTGTGTGTGTGTGTGTGTGTGTGTGTGTTTGTCTGGCCTCAG
>OMLJ01048309.1:0-11195 GCA_900302595.1 Gadiculus argenteus | reverse complement strand
ACAATGAATTTGTGTGTTTGTGTTCTGGGTTAATTGTTGTGCTTGTTCGTGTGTGTGTGTGTGTGTGTGTGTGTGTGTGTGTGTGTGTGTGTGTGTGTGTGTGTGTGTGTGTGTGTGTGTGTGTGTGTGTGCCTGCGTGCATGCGTGTTTTACCCGGACATCAGGGAACTGGCCCATGTAGGACTCCATGGTGCGCAGAGCCTGGTCAGACACCTTCACCTCATAATCGTTCCACAGGAGGTCCTCCCCCTTCAACAGACAGCCAGTGTTGAAACATTATGAGAAGGTGGGAGCAAAGTCTAGCTTGTGTATGTATAACGTAAGGTAATGTAAGGTAATATAAGGTAATGGTGGTGTTATGGGGAGCCATCCAACCCCTCTCATTTTATCAGTATCTTTTTCATAGCTGACCTCCACGATCGCCCCCAAATCCTCATCTCCTGCCCAGTCGGTCTCGTAAGCATCGAACAGAGACTGGGACAGGCGTCTTGAAGCGCTGCGCATGTCTGCAGAGAAATTCAAGACACAAAGCAGCAAGTCTAGTAGCTCTGTGAGGGTATGAGCTGGAGATAATGCAGCCCTATACAGGCCACACGTCCTCAAATTAGGGATATAGCCTAGGGCCGCACACTTATATTGAGGTATTGAGGTATTGATGATATATATATGCACCCCTAACACACACTCAAGTTCACCTCTGACTGCCGCCAGGTAGAGCTTCAGATCTTTGTGAATCCGGGTCCCATCAAACTGGGAAGGAATAGAACACACACACACTTTTATCATGAGTCTTGAGGATCTTATTCTTTATTAGTTGCAATAAAATGGAGCACATTCTGTGGAAGACTAGCTCTGGAGTATGGGCCCCAACAATAGTGGTTACCTGCTGATCATGAACTCTTTGGAGCCAACTGTCAAAGACATCATCTCTGGACTCCACTGTCTTGCCGAACCTTTGTAAAACCTGTAATACAAGCAGACAAGTCAAGAGAAGGCACAGAGAATGTTTTTGTGCTTCTGATTCATGTGTGAGTATACCTTCTCTTTGCTTCTGCTCAGTTGCCTTTGGACTTTTTTAGTGAAGACACTAGCACCGCCCTTTGAACTGTTAGCCTCTGCCATGGTTTTATTTTATTAATGTTTTGACCTTGACTTTACTCCTGAAAGGAAAAAGTATAAAGTGCATGTTACAAGATAGGATACCATATAAATAATATAATTTGCATTTGACATCATATCTTGCAAGTTAAAAAAAAAGCATCCTCCGTGATTAATGACTAACTAATGATTAATGATTAATGATTGATTGTGATTAATTGTTTACAAATCTCAAGCCACTCCTACAAGTTTGACGCGGATGAACCTTTAGTCCGTTCATATCTTGGGACAGAGGAGGGTTGGTCTCATGAGAATATCTCATTCATGTGATACTCCGAGGACTGCTGGGCCTGATCATGGGGAGCACGATTGTCAAATGTGCGGTGGCCGATTTGGGCATCCAGTGGGCTGGATGGGCTGTGGCGGCGGCCTTCAAAACGGAGAAGTTCTATGACCTGGCAGGTAATTCTAGCAGGTTTTGTTGCAGTAGTTGTGTTACTCGTGGTAACACATTGGTTACCACGAGTTGGTTACCACAAGTTGGTTACCACGAGTTGGTTACCACGAGTTGGTGCTTTTGTTGTAGTTTTTATTTTAACCCATTCAAGACACGTATTTAGCAAAAATGCAAACAACGACATACAAATTACGAATTGGTATGTCACTGTTACAAAAGGAGAATTATGTAAACATCCGAGTTGTAAAACAGCTCCGATGCCCCGCCTACATTTAAAGGCGCAGTTAATAAGCTTGGTAGAGTGGCCCCTATCGCTCCTATCCGGTCCGATTGTAATGCATTCAGTAGGCATAATGCAGTAATGCATCAATGTAGACCTACTATTAATAAATGACACCATGCATTTCCATGTTGAACAAAAATTATTGAGGTTATTACAATACAGCATTATGTCATGAATTACATGTAAATGCATATGAATGATTACTTGAATGATCACTTTTTTGTCAGAATTATCATTTGAAAAAGAAAACGCTTTAACATTTCATTACACAAGAAAATGTATCTAATAGCATTGCCCAATTTAGCCGTACATCGATATATTCGACTGTTATTTCTAAAACTATAAATTATATAAAGCTAATTTAATAGAAGAGAAAGAGAAGAGAAATTGATCACCTTGAGAGTGGGTTGCGTGTCCTCCTCTGAGTACAACTAACGTTCGTACTCTTGGATAGTTTCCCTTGAACTTTGGAACCAATTCGCTTTAGTAAAAGATTTATTAAGAACACACCTTCACATCACCGACAAATGATAGGATGAGCCCTGCATACTAGTGCACAGTAGGACACATGTTCCTAACCTTCAGGGTCTGTGACTGTCTTGTTCTTATTCTCCCCCTTAAAGGATCAGGAACATTTATACTGCTAGCCCACCTGAGTCACCTGTGGGGAGGGGCTGGCCATGTCCGGCAGTATGTGCAGACCAACCTGGTGACCGCATGGGGAATCAGGTAACCATGCCAACCAGGACACCCTCCACCCCAGCCCTCTAGGCCACAATCCAGCACATAAACCCTAAATATTGACTATTATATAGTAATTTATGAGGCAGTTATGGATGAAACCTGTACATTTTTGTCTCCTTTGAAGGACCTTGGCTAGGTCAGTGTTGTAGAACGAATGATTGTGAGGCACAAGCATCGGGTTAATCAATAATCTCTTGGGTTAACTTTAACAACTGCCAGGAACGTTGTTCTCCCTGCAGGTTGGGGACATTCCTGTTCATGCGTATCCTGAAGGACGGCCAGGACCGCCGGTTCAACCGCGTCAGAGACAGCCCAGGGACCTTCTTCGTATACTGGAGCATTCAAGGTGCTCAGCCCTTAGACTCCTCCCCACAGCCCTTGACAGTGCAGTGGAATGCATTATTAAAGAAGGGACTCAAAGTCTACTTGATGTGTTCTTGATATTGTCTGTGTTAATATGTAAGGCGGTTCATTGTCTTTTCTTCACAGCTGTGTGGGTCTTTATGACCCTCCTGCCCACGCTGATGCTCAATGCTGAGAGGCGGGATGTGCCTGTGGGTCTAAGGGATTACATTGGCTGGGGCGTCTGGGGCCTGGGCTTTGTCACTCAGGCTGTTGCCGACCAGCAGAAGTGGTTCTTCAAACGTGATCCAAATAATGCTGTGAGTGCACTGATAACACTAATCTAATCTGACCTGCTTTAAACAAACACCTTGTTTTTTTTTGTAAGAAAAGGTTATAAAATAAATTCCCAGTTCAATGGTAATTTTCTTTCCCCACAGGGAAAATTCATCCAGCACGGACTGTGGGCCTACAGCCGCCACCCCAACTACCTGGGAGAGATCCTGCAGTGGTCGGGCCTCTGGCTCTCCGCCTCGTCTGTCATGCAGGGCCCCCAGTACCTGAGTGCGGTGTCACCCCTCTTTGTGTGGTTCCTGCTCCGCCATGTCAGCGGGGTACCCATCTTGGAGAAGCAGGCCCTGAAGAAGTGGGGATCTGACCCAGCCTTCCAGAGCTATGTGAAGAACACTCCTCTGCTCTGGCCCTTTCCTCAGTTCTAACGGACACGCTGACCAGGCACTGATGTCCAACGTTTACATTAACAGTGTTCTTTTTCAGATGAAACCCACTGTTGACTTGTTACTTGTGAAATATGTTCTGGGCTATTGTTTACTTTCTATCCAACTGTATACTAGGATTGCTTCACCTTTTGTCATAATCATGCTGTGTGGGAATGACAGAACTAAGTAAACCTCCATGAAACCTCAGTCTTGTCCTCCAGCCTGGCAAACAAAGCTGACGTTTAGGGAAGTGCTTAAGCAATTCATAAATAATAAAACCACCCAGCACCACAACCCCATATAGTTGCTACCCATGAGAAATAGAGTGCCTTTCTATTTGCAATGCCTTAGTTCAGAGCAGTACCACGATGGGGTTCGGAGTTCGAGTCACACAGGTATACGTATTAAGTGTGGTGATCGAAGCATCCAAGAGGTATGCTATAATGATGTAGTGGTTGGTAGTCAGGTCAAACCACAATCTACTGAAATGTAATAAGCATTTCATTTAATCCATATAATGGAGAGTATAATTGAATACTAATACTATATAATTTAATAGTAGGATTTCCTGTTAAACTGATAATGAATAGATTTGTCTTAAACAAAAAGAATTGAAACAAGTCAAATTGTAGAAATGCATTTTACAAAAGTTTTTCACATAGAAAATGTACTCCATCATAAAAAACATCCAATGGGGAAAAAAAACAATTCCCAAATCATATTTTGGCTGTAGAATGAACCTCAGGAAACAAGAACCACAGCCCGACGCAGAGCTAAACAGTTGGTCAGGGTTAATGGCAAATCTGGGTCGAAATACAAAAAAACTAATAATTTTCTAAAGCACGCTTGCATAGACTGGTACCAAGATAAGCTAGCGGTATAGTTTAGCTAGCCTACTAAAATTTGCATCTACCTGTACGTTGAGAACATTGGAATAGGCAGCAACATCTTACAGTACATACACACGGTAATGAAACCAGACATGAATCATTACATTTGTCTTATAGGTCACATTACAAACTAAATATAAATCCTGTTAACTGGTCTGTTACACATGTGAATGAAATGCCAAATGTGGGTCAACTTCTGAGTGATACATGAGTTGAACACCTTGTAAGCAGAAAAAAAAACACAACCTATAAATATTAAAAGGTAATTGTCAAATGACATGACAAAATTCAAAATAATCCTGGATGACTGAGAAGCAATGATAGGTATTCATAGACCCTAACCTACCGTGGAGATTATAAAATAAAGCTTTTACAAATAATATACATAGAAGTCGCAATAAAACACAAATCTGTCCAAAATATTAAAAACATGCAAAGGACACTTGTTGAAAACATGTAAATGCTGCTTATATTAGGTTACTGACCACTGAAGTATTCTTTTTGTGATCCAAGCATTGCTAGGATCACTGTGGTTCAAGGAAGCTGAAGATGGCCTCTTAGGATTACCTAAGGAGCGGCGATGCGAAGAAGTTGCCCGGCCGAGAAAATCCTACCGCAGATTTGCTCTTGCTGCCAAAACTGCAATACAAAAGTTCAAGTGATCAGGTTTTATTCTAAATTAAAAAAAATCCAAGATGGCTGACAAGCTGGAAGACAGTGAGCTGTATTACAGGACAGAGCTGGACATGATAGGTCAGAGGTAGCTGACAAGCTAACAGACAAGTGTAAAGTGTAAAGGTCACGTGAGTGTACCTGGGCGTCAGGGAGGACTTCACACGCTGCTTCAGAGAGCTGGAGGAAGGCGTCTTATTCAGCTGGTGCTCTGGAGTGGTGAGCGGGCCCAAAATGCTCACTGGAAACAATTAACATTTAAGAACAAATCCACAATATAGACGCAAAACATATCGCAGAAATCCTTCCAATTTGTTGAGTTTTTAATCAAAGCCTTGGACACAACTACTTATTAACTTCTTACTTTGAATGTTGGATGTGGGGTGATCGTTCTCCACCATCAGGAACTGGCTCCAGTACTCCAAGGGTAACGCCAACAGGCGCTCCACCACCTGTAGAAAAAGATAGCAGCCATCAGGGCTTCACATTTCCTCCATTTTATTCTTGAGTATTGTCGGGTCACTGGTAAGTGGCTGCAGAGCAAAGCAGCAATTGTCTCTGGCCAAACAGTGATTCAACTGGGGTGTCACAATGGACTGTTGACCAACTGGAGGGTTAGATATGGGAGCGGTTGCCCGGGAGCTCCATGGCCCAAGCGTGCCTCAGCTCGTGATTGGAGGGGCTTTAGTTGCAAACGGCCTTTGAAGCCCTACCTTAGGCTGGCGCTTGGTGTCCTGCAAAATGGTCATGGGCTCGGGGTTAGCCACCGCGTGGCCCACCAGCGTGGGGCTCAGTACTCGAGACAGGTTGCTGACGTCCATCCTGGTGGTCACGCTCTGAGCAACTCTGGAGGGGAAAACACAAGCAACCATTATTCTGATTCTTATTGGAGCTAGGGGGAGAAAGTCCCACTCATCCAAATGTTAAAATGGCGTCATATACGTCACAATATCTTTGTAGTAGTGCCCATTATTCTGCTGAAATTATGATTCAATAGCCTGCCAGCACACCCACACAAGTATTCAATAACAATGTGAAAACAAGATGGGAGTCCACAGTAACTACTGACCTCTGGAAGTGAACCGCCAGGAAGGCCAGCGTGTCTCTATTGGGCTGCGGCAGCTGGCTGATGAGCTGGTACATCTGCGCTATGCTGTTGTCGTCATCCGAGATCTCTGTGGAAAACCAAAAAACCAAAACAACGTCAGGAGAGAGAAGTGAGGAGAAATGCTGAGGCAATTAAAAGTGTAACATATTAACAATTAACAAATGATTCATGATGTGAACCCAAGTTTGGTTGGACAGTTTCAGTTGACCTCCCATTAGACCCCTGCCCTGTGTGCTGGCTGAGGTAAATACATCCAAGTAGCGCAATGTAATAACCATCAGTTATTCATGGCATAACATTGTCTTCGTTTTTACTTTACTTCTAACTGGAGAGGCAAGTGCAAAGAGAGCAAGACATCACTTTGGGGAGTTATGGAAAAACGTAAGGCTGTGCCCATATGTAAATAAAAAATGACTAGCCTCCCCTAGCGCTGACTAAAAGTGGGTCTCAATGAGAGGCCAGGCCGTCTTTCGATCCTTGCATGGGGAAGTTCTCCCAAATAGAACTACATGTAAACGTCTGTTTTTTCCTCCAAGTTTTTAACCAGGAATACAACATGAACATCCTTTGTAGGACGAAGGCTACTCAATACCATTTTAATATCATATTAATTATATTAATAGTTTGCACCAATAATTAACGAAAAATCAAGCCAGAAGCACAGACTGATGTTTAGGTTTGATAGATTTAGTGGGGCTAGGACAGGCCTCAATGTAAACACCTAAAGGCCACACACACACACCTGCTGCCTCCATGAAGGCTCTGTTGAGGCGGAAGGTGAGGAGGGGCTCCTTCAAGTTCCTCAGGAAGTCCTTGAGGAGGCCGGTGATGGCGTGGATGTCCTCCACTTTGCTGAGCAGAGGAACCGTTTTGCTGCGCAGGAACTTGTCCTTCAGGTCCCTGACAGTGCGCTCGGCACCAGACAGGCGGTACAATCCCGTCTGGGGGACAAGTTCAGAGTTAGTCTTTACCCTAGTGTCCATCAGAGCACAAACCCTACACAGCAAGGTCCAGTCAGACTCACTCATGCTATGCATGGACTCTGACCATTGACAGATATTTTAAATGGGCATGTATTTTAAAAAGGCTTTAATGAGGCAAAAACTAGAAATGTGAGAACTATTTACAACTATTTATTAACTACTTACATTTCAGGAAGATAAATTAATCTTGGGGGATGCTGCTCAATTTATTTCTGACAAAAGCTTTTTGCTACTTCAGAATGAGATGGGATAATAGATAATAGCAGAGTCCCTCATCTACTGACCCGTCCTATGAAGAAATTCTTAAACAACCCTCACCTCATTCAGGCCCCGCTGCTCGATCTCGTTGACGCAGTGGACAACCAGCGGTGGGATCATGGGCGACGTGACAGAGACATAGTCCGCAAGCGTTCCCTGGACACACGCGCCATGCCAAGTAGGTAAACAACACTGCTTATGGCCACTAGGGAACGTGACATTTAGCAAAATGACCAAAATCTCAGCACGAGTAGTACCTCGCCAATTTTGATGGGCGTGCCAGCCACGGTGGGGATGCACGGCAGAGGGCATCGCTCGCGGCACTCTGGGTGGGAGACCACCCTGCAGTCGCGACACTTCAGGGAGATCTTCCCAAACTTGATCCTCTTGCCGCAGGGCACGCAGGTCTCTGGCTTGATGACCTACAAACAAAAACAGGATTGACGGTTTCACCAACATAGATCAACACCATTCCCTCAACATGTGTTCAACAATGAACACAGATGGCAAGCAAAACAAAAAAACATGGTTTTGTCACCATTATAGAAGCCAATCAAATTCCACATGAGGGAACAGGACACATCCTGAATGCTGTTAACTAATGACTAATTCACCCATGACTGCTGCTCCCACATTCACCACACTAACTACATCATCAAATTTGCAGACAACACTATAGTGCTTGGTTTGATCAGGAATAATGATGAACCAGCCTACAGGGAGAAGTCCAGCACCTGGCAGCGCAAATAACAACCTTGCGCTCAACACCAAGAACTTATGGCACGTTTCCACCGCAGGGTACGGGTCAGTTCAGTCCGCAAAGGTGCAGTACGGGTCGCGTTTCCACTGCCAAAAAGTGGGCTTGACCCGGACTGAGCCGCACTGCGCCGTACTCCTCTCGGAGTACTCCTCCGTTGGGGTACTGAGACCCTGAAAGGGTACCCGCAATTTCCCGAGCTACACACGCTGTGCGTTGATTGGTCGACAGAATCGGGATTTCCGTGTGCCAGGGGGATAATAAACACAGTAGCTGTGAGCTACTGTATTTCTGGACGGAGAAAGAAAATGTTTATTGAAGAAAATGTTGCGCAAAAGTTCGCCATCCTTCTTGGACATCCTACGTTGTTGCTCTTTGTTTATTGTGCGCATTCTACTTTTCCATTGGATTTATTAGCGGGCTACACTGTTGGGCTGCTATGAGATGGTAGCAACGTAGCCGCAGCGGCTATCGCCGTCCGGCTTAAACCCCGCCCACCATAAAGGTGCCGTCGGCGGTGAAAATGCGACATGTAACCGACCTGAGCACCAAACGCGCCATTATTGTCGACTTCCGGAAAGCAAAGGCAACCACAGTGTTTCCCCTATATGCATTCAGCAGCGGCGCACCACCGCTGCTGGATTGTCAGTTCCATTGTATTTAATTGTATTTGACTTCAGATCAGTCTGGTAACCTGTGATGGAGAAAATTTGGAATCAGTGTTAGTTGAGGCGGGTTTAGGTGTGACGCAATGAGAAGCGACTGTGGATCCTTCTCTTGGAATAAGGACTGGACGCCTGAAAGTCATACGCTTCATTGATCTGATTGGTTGATTTGGCCCGTCTATCACCAACATAGGTGATGATAGACCGATGGTTTATCCAATCAGCTAACCAGTATTTTCACCCCTTCCCAAAAGTACTCCAACAGAAGGTTACCAGATGTATATGCTGAGCAAATGTGAAACAATCCACCTGGCGGAGTCAGGTTAGCAGAGTTTAGCTTGTGTCAATAGATCTGACTTCATGTAGCTACTTTTAATACAATACAGTTTTAATACAAAATTGAAAAGTTTCTGCCAAGTTCAAGGCACATTTGCACAATGATCTGGTCTCAGCTGATACCATGACTTGTTGGTTGTTATGTCATATTTGGAAGCTCAATCTGTACATTTTCCCCAAAAGAATCCCACCAGAAGTAACCATTTAAAAGTTATTTTTGATCATTTTCATAATTTTCTTCCGGGGGGGGGGGCGTGCCCCTGGACCTGCCTACCATTGCTAGGTTACCAACTCACAGCACCACTGCTGCGAGAATCTAGAGGAAACACTGAACCATCCACACACCCATTCACATCAACAGGCTGAAGTAGAGCGGGTCAGCAGCTTCAAGTTCCTGGGTGTCCACATTTCAAAAGACCTCTCCTGCACAATAGCTGACGGGAAAGCCCTACAGCGAGTGGTGAAACTGCTCAAAAAAGAAAAATTGGTACATCACTCCCTACCATCGCTCACGTTGTCTGCGGCGTGCTGACAACATCATCAAGGACCACACACACACGGACTGTTCTCTATCCTCCCGTCTGGGAGACATTACAGGAGCCTTAGGAGACGAACCAGCAGGCTCAGAAATAGCTTCTTCCAAACCATCATAACACGGCACAACACTAATGGCGCATTTCCACCGGAGGGTGCGGGTCGGTAACAGTCTGCAAAGGTGCGGTACGGGTCGCATTTCCACTGCTAAAAAGTGGGTGTGACCTGGACTGAGCCACACTCTTCTCGCAGTACTGCTCCATTGGGGTACTGAGACCCTGAAAGGGTGCCGGGAACTGCCGACAAGTTTGAGCGACACACACAGTCTGTTGATTGGTCAACAGAATCTGCAATTCCGTGCGACAGGGGGATAAAAACAAACAAACACAGTACCCGCATGGTATTTCTGGACAATGGCGAAAGCTTAGTTTATTGAAGAAAATGTTGCACAAAAGTTTGCCGTCCTTCTTGGACATCCTACAGTTGCTCTTTGTGCGCATTCTTTTTCATTGGATACATTAGCAGGCTACACTGTGGGGGGCTGCTATGAGATCAACATGCTTACGTAGCTGCCGCAGCTATCGCCGTCCGGCTTAAACCCCGCCAACCATAAGAGTAATGTCGGCGGTGGAAACGTGACACGTAACCAACCTGAGCAATACCGCTCGCTCCCTCCCTACCCGCACCGAACCTACCCGCCAGTGGAAAAGGGGCATAAGGTTGAGCAGTTGAAGTTCAATCTAATCAAATCTAAATAAATTACCTTAAACAACCTTGTATAAAGCAGTTACCGAATAAAAAAATAAAAACAAACCCAATGCGACCACTTCCACGAATTTGTAGTTTGTTTAACGGTACAATTAGCTTTTGTTGGGATCTCTACCACCAAGACTTTGATCCGTTTGCTTGGTGATAAAACCACTTTTTAAAAATGAATGCACCCTTATCCACACCAACAACAAGCATTGTTGATACAGAAAACACCACATATTGACTAAAGTCAACTTCCAACCATTTCCCCAGCCACAATGTTTTTCTTACCGTCTTGGAGACAAACTCGTGGAGACGCATGCTCCCAGTGTTTTGTGGGGTGCTTGGCTCCGCTCGCGTAACCCTATCAGGGACCCCGGGCTGTTTGAAGATCTCCACTGACTGGACTGACTCAGAGTCCCACTCCATGGTTTCTGGACAGGAGAGGGTGAGGGGGAGATGAAGACCTCTTAGCTGAACATTCAGAGTCTCCATTTTAAACAGAAACCAGTGCATAACATCCCAACTGCCGATAATATAGACCACACCACTGTTCTTCTAGTTTATCTGGCCTTGCAGATATCGCAAATCAAATTGTG
>OMLJ01048304.1:0-11802 GCA_900302595.1 Gadiculus argenteus | reverse complement strand
TGAATAATGTATTGTACTTCATGTTAAATATACAATGCATTATGCCTGTTTGTACATTTTACTCAGACTAGGTATTGCTAGTCTGAATGTACGGGTCAAATAATGCCAAATGCTTCTTGAGTGTAATTATTGGGCTGTAGCCTCCACCTAGTGGATTTTAAAAGACATGACATTGCTTAGTGATTTTAACAGTGGCAGTATGTTATTTAAAAGGATATTATAAGTCAACACAGTGGTAGTTGCAATTCCCTTTAATATACATTTGAGAAACTACGTAGGAAACTCGACATATTTTAAACTTCAGGGTGTTAATGTGGACATTCTTACTAGCAAAGGAAAGATGCTCATGTCTTTTGGCTGTGCTCTATGGGGGGGGGTCTGTATTTTTTTGTGTGGAATAACCTACCCAGACACATAAAAGAAGCAGGGTCCATGGATGCTTTTAAATCTATGTTAAAGTCATTTTTCTTCTCAAAGCACTATGGAAATAACCTACTGTCCTCCTTCACTATTTAAGTCAATTCTTGCTGTAACTTGTTTTCTTCTCACTATTTCAGTTAACTCTATTATGTACGTATCACTCTGCTTTATCAATGTATTGATGTCATTATCCAGAAGTGTTCTGAGACCATTTTGATGGTGAGACTTTAAATAATACATTGATTGATTGTATTTAAAGGGCTTAGAGATGACGTATAGGTTGGATAAATATACTGACGCTAGTATGCAAAAATTCCACACACAACTCAAAAAATCTTTATATATTTGAATGATAAAATACCAGATATCAGTTGAAGACCACACTCTCATTTCACATTATAATGTGATATTCAGAGATAATTGAGTGACCATTTTGACACTGTGTATTCAGGATACGAGACTTGGCATCTGACCCAGGCCCGGTCCCATATCCCCAACGACAAAGTCGCAGTCTTGAAGATCAAGATTTTCATTGTGACAAATGTCAGTGAGGTCACTATCCATCGCCAAATGAAGTAACATGATAGTGAATGAGCCTATGGCCCACTGATAAAAGCCCTTGCATTTGTAAAATTATTAAAGTTACTAACTGGGTGTGGGTGGGCACTTTCCCATCATGCATTCAAATCTCAAATGGCACAGTTATCCAGTGACAACTTTTCCATCACCCAGCAGTGGTTGTTCCACCTGAGAGGTACTGCGGCCCTACTGCAACAGACTCCCTACTCCTCTCCCCTGTGTGTGCAGTGGCAACTGCTTTATTTCTGCCGTTGCAGATGGCCACTTTAAACCCTAAACCAGAGAAGTGTAGGAGCCAATGGTGAACTGGAAGCACTTTCCAGGTCCAGTGGTTCTGAGTAACAGACTGGAATGAAAACATGGTAAGAAAAATGTCTCTATTCAGAGAATATTTTATCAAGTAACAATATCAATAATTAGTTAGAAGACCTAAAATGTAATATATATTATAAAGGCATTTCTCTTAAATATATGAAGTAAAATAAACAAGTAAAGTCCAAGCATCAATGGCTATTATTTGCCATGGGGAGATGTGGTTGGCTCTTGGCTTCCAAAAGCAGCCACCAGGTCTTTGACACTGCTCGCTGCAAGGGGCCTCTCCTGGCCACTCTTACTCTTAGTTTTAGTTTTGCAAGGATTGCTATTCAGGCTCTTTGATCTGAGCGCTGGATGCATCCTATCATGAGCCACGAGAAAATGCCCTGAATCATCATCCTCCATCTCTGCCCGACTATTCTGATTGTTCGCTTGTGCCATGGCTTCTAGTTCCCCAGCTGTTTGGTTTGATGTCTTTCCTTCATTTTCCTGCTTGGTCTCTGAGTTGGTTTCACCATCAGGAGGACTGGCCACTGAAACTGTTGGCATGACACCAAAGGAAGGCTGTCCTTTGTGCTCAAAGTGGGCTCCCCATTGAGCCATGGTCGGCGATGTAGTGTCCACATCTGGGACATTGGAAGCCGATGGAAAGTATTTAGCCCAGTTCTCTTGTCCTCCGTACATGGGGTTGTACACAATCCCACTCATCGTCTTCCGGGTGGAGGATGGTGAGCTTCTCAGAGTTTGCGTAGGCAAATAATGCGTCTCTTTTGACTTCACTAGGGGGTAGGAAGCGGTTGCCTCCACTTTTGCCTTTGCAAAAGCAACTCCTGGTTTATCCGTTGAATTGGTCAACGCTTCCTTGCTGGGGATTCCCTTTGGCAATGGCTCATCTGCAGCACTCGGTAATGACTTCTCAGGCTTCTGCTCAGAGTCACAAGAGGTAATGAGGATGTCAACATTTGAAAGAGAGCACCTCCTGTCCCTTAACGGCATCACCTCCAGTGTAGCCCCGTACTCTTTAACGGGAATGCCTCCGTCTACCGACACCAGAGGTCCCTCCTTTAAACTCCCCTTCCTCTCAGGGCCGGGCTGGGCCACCCGGTCTTTACCCATGTCCACGGACGGCGACGCCTTCTCCTCCGCCGTCTCCAGGGGGAAGCGATAGACGCTGTAGCCGTCGGCACTGCTGATGCTGCCGTGTCGCAGGAGGGTGGACGGGTCACAGATGGAGGAGCCCCTGGATCTCGTGCGGGTCAGCTCTGCTCGGTCGATGCCAGCCAGCTTCTCCAGGGCGTTCATCATCCGGCTGGAGAACTCCTCCAGCTGGCCCAGGCGGAGGTCCACAGTCTGCAGGGAGGCCTTCATGGAGTGCTCCCTCTCGTTCACCTCCTCCAGCCGCATGAACATGTTCTCCACCCTGAGAGGAACCCACACACACACACCCACGTCCCACTTGTTAACCAATGGACGGACAGCACAAGGCTTGAATCTGCACTTAGATCTGCTCAAGTTGAGCAGATCGTACATTATAAAAGGATAATTGTTTTTGTGTGGGTGTCACAGTGTGTGTGTATGTCACAGTGTGTGTGTATGTCACAGTGTGTGTATGTTTCATGGTGTGTGTGTCACAGTGTATATGTCTGAGTATATGAGTATATAAGAATGAGTGTGAATCATACCTTTCGGATGTGACCCTGATGCGCTCGTTGTTAGACGACTGCTTTTCATCCTCTTTCTCATGAAAGTACTCTTCTACACACTGTTCTTCAAACTCATACAGACTCTTCAACTCTTCTACGTTCAGCACAAGTTCTGTTGGGGAACAAACAGAATTAAAAAATGCAGAACAGTAATATTTTTCATCTGAGAAAGCCGACACGTAGAACTGTCAATCCAGTTTACGTCGCTATGGATCGAAGCGTCTAGGAAACAGGAGTAATGCCGCTTACGGAGACCCCGTTCCCGCTCTTCCTGCTCTCCTTCCTGTTTGCGCCGGCTGCAGCGACAGCAGAGCCTCTGCAGCACGATGTAGATGTGAGGGAAGATGATGAGCGGCGGGGGCAGGATGGGCCGGTCGTGGAAGGTCATGATCAACTGGTACCGCTGGAACTTCCACACCTGGTTGGAGATGGACTTCACCTCAAAGAAGGTGTTGCTGTGGGTGTGAACAGGGGGACACACTTAAAAATATACAGTGGTACAGTGTGTTCAAAAAGTGGTTTGAAGTAACATATTACATAGATATAGGCCACAACTTACTAGAATAAGCTCATTAAGATACTACAAATAAGTAATATAAATAGGAATAGGAAAAGTAAAAGAAAATTGCCTTTCTGTAATTTCTCTTTCAAACATATAGCTTGAGTTGGTTCATTCTTCCGTTGGTGTATCAGTGTGTTTCGCTGTGATTTAAGCTGAGGCCAACTATTTCATAGGTCAATGAGAACAGCAGCCTATCCTATGTTTCATAGGTCAAGAGTTGATTTGAAAATAATTGCCAGCAATTATTTTCAAATCCAAACTGAAAGTTAAACTCACTTAAAGACAGCGATGAGCAGGTTGACTAGGAGGATGTTCGCCACCAGCAGGTAGCAGGCCATTAAGGCGGGAGTGAGCGAGGCACCAGGGATACAGGGTGGAAGCTTCTTGCCATCCTCGTCGTACAGGTTGTCACCACATGGAGCTGAGGATTTGGATAGTCAACAAGCACAAACATGCAATGGTTTGTGCATACAATTCCTTAAGATCATTACGTAAAATATCCACATGAAAACCTATTCAGTGTCCTTACACTGTGCAAGTTATTATGCATTAGGCTAGTTCTATACCACATACCGTAAATAACTTATATAAATGAATACATACAAATATAAATGACAATGCCCATTTAGTCAATTGCTAATGAGATAACAACACACAGATATACTTACGGTTGATTTCCATAGCATACACTGCACCCCAGAGTCCAGGTGAAGAAAATGAGGGAAGTAAGAGAACACAGTCAAAGTAAAACCATCATCACTTTTATCGACAGTGAAAATTAAGATAGCGGTCTGTCAATACGGCTCAGGCAACAGGTAAGCAAAAGGAAAAAAGGTCCAGTACTGGCAGTAAAGAACTTCAAATAAAGTAAACACAGTCTTATATGCAGACAGCTTCTTCCCAGCTTCCTTCCCAACCAATTTTCACATGATTTATAAATATGATCGTAAATTATGTCAGGGTCACATAGTGGTTTGTGTGTGTGTGTGTGTGTGTGTGTGTGTGTGTGTGTGTGTGTGTGTGTGTGTGTGTGTGTGCACTAATGATAGGAAAGTGATGCATTCCTTCTCCAACCTCAGAATACAATGTTCAACCTAGCAAATATCTAGCAGGCAGACGATCATCAAATACAGACATTTATGAAAATGAAAGGGCGATGCTGAAACTTGAGAATTTTACTAGATGTGTGATTCACTCACTGTAAAATTACCCCCCTCATGGCGTTTCTACTGTTAAATTGTCCTTTGCACATTTTTCAACAATCGGCAATCTCTTGTAGCCTACTGTACTGCAAATTAAAAATTTCCATTATTATATTCAAATGTAACCTCATTCACAAGTTGTCAGCAAAGTCACACACACATACACAGACACACACACACAACATGACATAAAATCTGAAAATCTGCCTACTTAACAGAAAGGAGAATCTTACTATGAACTCTAGTCTTACGGTCTATCGAGTCCGCAAACACCTCTCCGTAGATCATCCAGTAGGGCATGTAGAAGACGTTCCGGGCCAGCCGCCACGTGGGCTTCTCGTCCGGGTGGAGGATGGCCTGCCTCGCTACTCCAAAGCTCATCAGCACCACCAGCATGATCACCACGAAGTACAGCATGTCAATCATCTGTAACACAAGCGCCGTGTGTGTGTACCGCAGTGACGTACCACACTGTTGTAGCAAACTCTCACATCACACTCTCGTACCACACTGTTGTACTTTACTGTCGGGACACACTGTTGAACCACACTGTCGTAACACACTGTTAAACCACACTGTTAAAACACACTGTCGTAACACACTGTCGTACTACACTGTTGTGCTACACTGTTGTACCACACTCTCTTATCACACTGCTGTACTACACTGTCGTGTACCACAATTTTGAACCACACTGTCGTAGCACACTGTTTACCAACACTGATCTCCATGTCTGTCTATCTGCTATCTATCTCTCTCATAATAATAACCTCAGAATAAACCTTAATAATAAACCTTCCTAAGGTACTCAAATCAAATTTCTGTGTGTGTGTTGGAGGGGGCGGGGTTATGACACCATCTGTCTTTTCCATCCATCTATCCATCTGTCTACTGTCTCTCTATCCATCTATCCATCCATCTCTACCTTCCTTCCTAGGTTTTAGTGTTAAACATTCCAGTGTTATTGCATCACTCTCTCTGGCTCCCTCTCTGTTCCGCTAGGCTTCTCCGCTCTCGCTGTGTACTGCCTGCCGTTGCTTCCCGAGGACAACCTACCATCTTGCCAATCATCATGACGTATGGCCCCAGGTACTTGTTGACGCCAAAGATGTCGAGGACCCGGATGTACCAGAAAATTATGTCCACGCAGTAGATGACTCGACCGTAGCCCATGTAGGGCTCATTCTGCAGCCGGAGCAGCAGACCGATGAGGAAGACAGAGATGGCCACCAAGTCGGTGATGTTCCAGTACTCCTCCAGCCACACGTTGATCTTCTGCTTCAGCTTCCCTGGTTCGGACATCAGGATCTTATGGGAAGTGGGGCGGTTTAACAGAACAAAAACCACAACCACAAATCAAACATTGTACAAATATTCAGTCACGTCGGATTTCAACATAAGACTCCCCACAGACTCCCTTAAAATGCAGTTAACAAAAAATGTAACCCCTCCATCTAAGTCATCCAAATAGAGGCCATAAAAAATTCATTCTCTGAAAAGCAAGTTGTTTGCATCCCTGATACATCCCTGAACTTTGCGCTAATGGATAAATATTAGGTCAAACTTTAAGAAAGCTATTCTTTGATATATAAATTAATTTACAATAAATGTCCCGTTCTGTGAGTACCTGCCTGACTTTCTCTAGCCCCAAAGTGATGATGTAAGAGATGACGATCCACTCCTGTAGTGAAGGCCAGCGTTCCATTTTCACCAGAATTATGTAGTTGTACAGCGAGAGGTACACGAGATAGGCAATCTGTCAAGAGAAAAGTTTGGAAGTGATTATAATGTTACACACTATAACAGAAACTAGGAATTTGAGGATTCTTAACTAGGAATTTGAGCATCTACATTTAATATCGCTTTACCACTACCACAACATTTTCCCTCTTCTTTTTCTTTGGGATCAATTTAAAGGGTCAGGTAGGAGATCTTATGTTTAGAGTTTCAACATCTGTTCTCTACTTGCCGTGGTGAACCAGAACTTGGTGAAAGGGGTGTTATAGAACTCATAGATCTTTTTGCTGGTTGGGATTCTTCTCTGTTTCCTCTGGTTGTCCTCTTCATCGCCCTTCTTAGACATCCCGTCCACATTAGAGCCACCATCCTGAGAATATAGGTTTGGTACACACAATAGAGTCAATAGAGTAACACAATAGAGGCACGGTCCTGAGTGTACAGTAACACAATAGAGACAGGGTCCTGAGGATACAGTAACACAATAGAGTCAGTGTCTTGAGGATACAGTAACACATTAGAGGCTGAGGATACAGTAACACATTAGAGGCAGCATCCTGAGGATACAGTAACACAGAGGCTGAGGATACAGTAACACATTAGAGGCAGCGTCCTGAGGATACACTAACACATTAGAGGCTGAGGATACAGTAACACATTAGAGGCTGAAGATGCAGTAACACATTAGAGGCAGCGTCCTGAAGATACAGTAACACATTAGAGGCTGAGGGTACAGTAACACATTAGAGGCTGAGGGTACAGTAACACAATAGAGGCAGTGTCCTGAGGATACAGTAACACAGTAGAGTCACCGTCATGAGTGTACAGTAACACAATAGAGTCACCATCATGAGTGTACAGTAACACAATAGAGTCAGTGTCCTGAGGATACAGTAACACATTAGAGGCAGTGTCCTGAGGATACAGTAACACATTACAGGCTGAGGATACAGTAACACAATAGAGGCAGTGTCCTGAGAATAAAGTAACACATTACAGGCTGAGGATACAGTAACACATTAGAGGCTGAGGATACAGTAACACATTAGAGGCTGAGGGTACAGTAACACAATAGAGGCAGTGTCCTGAGGATACAGTAACACAGTTGAGGCAGTGTCCCTGAGGATACAGTAACACATTAGAGGCAGTGTCCTGAGGATATAGTTGCAAGATACACTGTGATTCAAAAGCTGTAAATAATAATCACCTGTTATTAAAATGCTTTCATAGAGTAGTCGTTGCGTACCTTGTTGGACTTGTTATCATCATCTCTATCTTTTCCCTCTTCTTTCTCCTTGGAAGAGTGATATGGGGCCTCCTCTCCAAGCCTGAAGTCCATCAGGAGGATTGAAGGCGGGAAAACAATGCCCAATATCACCTGCAAGAAAACAACAGATAGACAGATAGATGTGAGAAGGACTACAATATGGATTGATGATTATTATGATTTGGGCTACAGGATTCAGGCAGGATGATACAGCTCAAGGCATATCTCAGTGACGGCCAATGTGCAGGCTGGTTCTCCCAGATCATTCATGTTAGGGGACAGTGTGTGGCAAATCCAGTTCAAAATATTTGTACAAATTTTCTCTTGAACTTGCCGTATGAAGGTAAGAAAACGTGAAAAGACAAACAGATATTGTTTGTCCAAGGGGCCGCAAAATATGATCAAGTGTGCCATGTAAATTAATTTAGGGTGCTGCTGTTAACATTTAAGTGCTATTCTTTGAATGCACCTTCAAAATGGCACAGCTGACAGCTGACCTAACCCTAACCCTATTAGTGAGTGATGTGGTATGAATATCTTGTTTGATTTAACTGCGCCTGCCTCCGCACAGTCAAACATAGATTTAAGATGGCTCCTGGCAAAATCTCTGCGATTGCTTCAGGTAATCCGTCTTGCCTGTCAAACACAGGTGCACAGCGATTGAGGGGGAGGAGCTGAGGGGGAGGAGCTGAGGAGGTGATTTTTGGGGGAAATTCTAAATGCTTGCTCTCTGTCTTACCTCCAATTACGTCTCATACAAGTTCATTTTTGTTCAGCACATGAAGGTTTAGTTACAAAAAAGAGTCTAGAAAGTCTAAAATAATTATAATTTTTTCTTGATTTGCTACACACTATCTCTACATTAATCGACTTAGGTTGCTACCCTGCAAGTCTGCCTTTAATCTGGCTGGCAACAACTTTCTGCAACCTCCACCCTGGTACCTTTAATCTGGTAGGCAGCCGCTATCTACAACCTCCACCCTGGTACCTTTAATCTGGTAGGCATCTTTTCTTTTTTCAACATCCACCTGTGCCTTTAATCTAGCAGACAAGCTACTCCATACCTACACCCTACCCTAACTATGGCTCTCCACATCATCCTGATTTTCACATGAATCTGTATTGAAAGTCGGTCATATTTGTAGTCAAAATGTAACATACATTTCTATTTTGGTGCCTTCTTGTCCAAGAAAAGTTGGTGCTTGTAGTCTCACCAGAGCCTGAACTCTAACACTTCCTTCTTTAAATGATGTCAAAATCGTCATATGACATAATTTAAAGAAGGAAGTGTTAGAGGTGAATACAGATATCTCCCATCTCTGGGGAAAATGAGGGAATCATGCACGACCATTCAAAAATAGGACTTGGTTTCTAGCAATACAAAGGTTAATGCAAATGTGTTGGAGTGTCCCTTTAACTATAGCTCTATGATCTACTCTAAGACTCCACCCTAGTACCTTGAGTCCGTTGCTCTTCCCCATCCGCAGGCAGCCCATCCACATGTCGGTGAGCAACATCTGGCTGCAGGTGTGAGCGATGAAGTCCCTGTGCTTGGCAGCCACGGCCAGCTTCAGGCAGGTGGAGTTACTCCAGTTCTTCAGCTCGTAGGTCAGCAGCTTCATGGCCACCTGCTCATCGTGCTTGTAGGACTGGTCCAGGAGTTCATAGGCCAGCTGGCCAAACTCCCTGGGGAGTGGAAAGGGTAGAGGAAGAAGACAAAGGATTGAAGTATGTTTCAAACACAATGGTAGGTTAAAATGTTTAAACCCCATTCTTGCAGTAGCAAACAAGTAAATGCAACTGAGTTGCTGTCGAAATTAATATTGTAGTATTTCTGTGAATTACATTAACAGCATATACAGGATTCTGAATCCCATTTTAAATTGCTTGCCTTAAAGGTGGACAGTAAGGCTGAACTTCTTTCTAAGGTAAGGAAGGTAAGGAAAAATGTGTGTTTCCCCCAATCTGACGAATGACGTCAATGCTCTGAATAAAATTGCTGAGCTTGACAGCCTGGCATTGATAAAGTAAAGGGAATTCTTACATAGAACTGTGCAAAACTGCCAGAATACACAACATGCTTGTGCATGTTGTGTATTCTGGCAGTTCACACTCACAGGAGTGAGTGGGGATCACCTGGAGTTGTTCTCTAGGTCCTGGAAGATGTCATCCACCATCTCACTCTGGGACGACTCGTGGGCCATGGCCTTGTAGAGCTTGCAGGCCACCAGGGCTTTGGCCATGGCCTCCTCGCCCCGCTGCCACAGAAAGAGCGCCATCTTCTGGCGATGCATCAGCACGGCCCACACCATGAGCTCGTGGAAGGGGAACGTAAACCGGCACAACTCAGGGTCGTCTAAATCGATGTCCTCCTCTTCCTCTTTCTTCTTGTTCTTCTTCCCTTTGCCCTTTCGTGGCTCGTCATCCTGTGGGACCATGCAAGCAAAGCTTTCACTTCAATGTGTGTAAAATACAGAGTTTAAAACAAATGGACCTTGAAAAGGATTGACTGTTTAATGGATAATAATATCATAAGGGTTATTGTGAATAACTTTTATTTGGGGAAGGGGAAACATACCTCCATTCCTAGGAGTTTAAGAGCTTTTGGCTGTGAACATAAAAAAGACAATAAATACAGATACATGAAATAGAATAAATTAAGAAGGTTGATTCATGAAGGTAAACAGGCAGAGAGAACACTTATTTGTGTTTAATGTATCACTCACTCTTTTAAGACCGTACAGGTTGGTGTACAGCGTCCGGAAGCACTTCCTGGTGTACTTGCAGCGATAAGCTCCACCCATCAGAAACTCTACAACCAATCCGATATCAATCAAGGTGATCTGGTAATCTGGTGGGAGGTTTCCCTGTAAAATAGCATTGTTATTATTGAGCCGCAGCTATATACTGTACGTTTGACATGTTATTTTTCAAGTCGAAATGTTGCGGTAGCAGGTAAGTTCAGGCACAAGTTCAGGCTTGACTTTAAGATGTAGGAATATTGTACCTTTTTCACATCCCTGACCACAATGTGCAAGTTGTTAGCCGGCCCCAGTCTCTGTACAGGATAGATACAGGAACAAATCATATAATAGATCATTCATATCGCCAGCCAGAATATAATGTTCAGGAAGGTTTGAGAGAAGTAGTCATTTCAAAATGTTTTGTATTTTAAAAAAATTGTCCACTAAGCAAATGTAGTTTGAAACTATATTTGGATTGCCTACATTATTCGCTAATTAATATTGCCTACATTACTTCAGTCTCTTCACAACGGATATACTACGGGAATCAAAAGGGACGTGTATAATTAGGATTAAATCAAAGATGTGTGAGTCATACCAATAGGGATATCAGGAAGGTTTCAGAGTTCAGGTTCAGCTCATTGTTTTGGTAAATGTTGAGCAGTATTAAGATTTGTTCATAAAAAAATAATAATTAAGCAAACCTTTTCAAAGTGGCTCTTCACTCACCGTGTTATACAACTCCTCGAGTCTGGGGATGGTGAGGAAATGGTGGATATTGACCCCATTTTCAATGAGCAGCTTGACAAAGTCCACTCTGTCCAACACCAGGGCATCCATCATGGCTTGCTCCAGAGAGTTCACCTGCGTAGTAAACAATGTCAAATACGTAAACAACAACAACACAGAATGGAACCCACAACACAAGCCAGCTTCAGAAAGCTCACCAGTGGAGTAAACAAAGTAAACAACACAGTATGGAAAACACAACCCAGGCCTGCAGATATTTCACTCTAGTGACTTAGGGGGTTTCATTTAAATCATGTCCCACATAATATTTATCCAAACAATACATAATAGCCTGATAATTAGAAAAGTACGGTAGGTAAGTGCGTCAATAAAGATACGGCAAAAAGGAATGGATAAATGGACTAGAAAGAAAGAATGGAAGACAGAACAAAGAAGAAAGAAGGGAAGAAATAACTAGATCATTCTTTCTCATGAAACATGCTTCTTGGTAACTACCCAGTTAAGCAACTCCAACTTCCTGGGG
>OMLJ01048302.1:0-13206 GCA_900302595.1 Gadiculus argenteus | reverse complement strand
TATAAGAACAGGATGTCTGGAGTTTCCATATGTTGACACACATGAACTCATTCCCTGATATAGTAGATATAGTTTGAGGCAGCTCAAATCATCCCACAGTCTACCTAACCCTCTAACTATAACCATAACTCTAACATAGAAACGTATGTGTATGTGTGTATGTGTGATGCTTTTGGCTATTCTTTCCTGCTAAATTCGGATATGGAAAGCAGCGATGAGTCAAACTGCCCCTCGTACGCAGCCGTTTCCTGCGTGTTCTGCAGTGCTCCGTCTCAGACAGAACACTACAGACAACAGCTGTTTGCCACAGCATACACTCTGCAATCAAGTCATCGTTATGTACGCCACATGGTGTGTGAGTCGTGGCTCATATATACACACACGTGTACGTGTGTGTGTATGCATGCACGTGCGTGTGTGGCGTGCGTCTTTGATTAGTCTATGAAAATGTGTGGCTTCCGTGTTAGTTATTATGGTTATGGTTAGAGGGTTGGGTAGACTGTGGGATGATTTGAGTTGCCTCAAAGTATCCACATATCAGGGAATGAGTTCATGTGTGTCAACATATGGAAACTCCAGACATCCTGTTCTTATAGGATTTGTTTTATTTGAATGGAATGTAAACGTGAATAAGCATGTATTTTTTTGGACAAAAAGATGGATTCCTAGTAACTCTGACAATTTAATGGACCACTGCCTTGATTCCTCATCCCTTTTGTCATTGATGAACCTCCACACTTAAATATATCATTGTCTTTCAACATGCACGTATGTGCCTCACATTTTTCTATGTGTCGTGAACCCACAGTAAAGTCAGCTCTTGGCATAGGAAAGGGAAAACTGATCGTTCTCTGTAATATAATCAGAATCTGATCCAAGGTGAGCCTCCATCACATTATAAAGGAGTGTTGTATTCCTTACCAGCATTGGCATGACGAGGTCGGCAAGGTACACGAACGCCGCCCCCAGAGTGAAACCCACGGCCACAGGCACGAAGGCGAAGGCACCGTATTTCCCAGAATCCTCTGCCATACCGATCGCCGGCGCCAGCAACGACCAATAGGAGGCAGCCAGCATCACCTAGGGAGGTACACAACGGTTAAAGAGATATAATATGACGTTTCATCCGATACCATGCTGTCATTTAGGAGCAGGTAAGGTCAGAACCTTTTCAGTCACAGACCAGCCACTACACGTTTCTGCCTGCCTTTATTGTTGTAGCAGTAGTAGAGATAATAATTTTGGTTTTCTGTGTTTCTGTGCATTCTAAAGAGACAAGGCGGTTTTACACTGCCAAATATGCCGTTTTATGCACGCCTTTTTCGGTGCACGGTCCACGCGTTTACACTGCCTGAGGCAAATTGCCTGCTTGAGCTATCACCCCGATTTGCCCTCCTGGACCCTACACACATTGGCATAGTTTATTTACATGTAAATGCGATTAGACGCTCCGTGGTTCTGGGGGGGTTTGGGTAGAGGTGTTGCTGCACTGTCTCTACAACAGAGACAACACAGCGATATCAACGTGAGCAGTTCTAACTGGAAAGTGAAATCCGCAAGCTGCTGACCATCATGGGAGAGAAGGTGATGCAGTCGCATAATGCATGAAACTTTTTTTTAAGACATTGAAAGATCTACGAGAAAGAGGCAGAGGAACTGTCCTTACGGGAACTTTGTCGGGATAAAAAACAAGTGCTGCACTTGTAAATAGTTAATTAATTCTTGAATGCGGGTGTCTTCATTCATAAAATAAGAAAAACATTCGGGAGTATGCAAATTATTCTAAAAACGTCTAGTCTCCGTGTGCAGAACCGCCTTCTCCTGTAAACCAAGAAAGCCTACGCTGAGACGAACAGGGGATTTTACCCCCTCGGTTTAAACAAATTGCCAGCCGTGCCAAGCCTGGCAATTTCACTGCCAAGCCGAACCGGCTTGGCAGTTTAAAAAGGCCTATAGTCACATCTCCCAAGGGATATCCCAATATAAGCATCCAACACCGCAGTAGCCAATAAAATCGGCATTAAATTCACCCTAATCGCTTAATTGCTATCAATAGTCCCCAAGGTTAAGACCTTGTGTTTGTTCTCTCTTTACAACAGGTCTTCAGGGAGCACCGACAAACGGGTCAAACAGATGCTAACAGATGATACCGCGCCCTGGAGACGCTCTGGCTGCTATGTTCGCCTAAGGACGTCCGCAAGGAACATAATGAGTGGTTTTCTTGTGCTCTTGGAGGCTTCATGTACAACAACGCTAATTCTGTTCCAGGTGGAGGCCGTGAAAATACTACAGTGAAATGCTAAATAATTGGTTTTAAATATCCGGGGATATCTCCTTACCGCTGCACAACCATGATAGTTGTTGCCGGAACAGCGTTCATCGTCTGAGCGAGGCCAACGCGAAGAGGACCAAGAGTATTTTGTGGAAGCTCACATTCAACCAACAACAATGTGATTCTTTTTTACTTTACGGCATAGTGTACTCGGTCTACGGTACAATAATGCCTCCAGTGGTGGTGGAAATGTGTCATGAGCCCTCGTTGCTTCAGGCATTGTACTGTTTTTTATCTCTGCTCCTCATCCCCATCTGCCCGTCTCTCGGTCCTGCATTATTCATGGGTACACTTTACACCTTTAACAGCATAATGACATTACAGTTGAACTCTGATATTAAATCAGCCCGGTGTTTACTTCTTGCAGAGTACATATTAGTTGGTTTTGATTTGTCACTAGTGCGATACAAGTTAATTATGTTGACAATATTCTGCATTGACTGTGTTTTCTGTCTTAAAAAGAAAAAGAAATAGAGCTGGGAAAAGCAGCAAGAGGATGGGAGGTAAGTGGTAATTGACCTGTCAAGGTAAATCAAATAGCTGGGAAAACCTTAGCATAACGACTGCAAAGAACTTTACTAGCCTTTAGTGATAAAAGTATCACGTTGGTTTGATCAATAGCCCCGTGCAGCTACTGCCAGCCTGGCTCCTTCTCTGCAGAGGGATGAACTGGAGCCCAGCAGGATGCCATCAATCAGGATGGTTCTCATGGTATCAGACCTACCGATAATTAATCCTGTCCACGTGGCCACACATGGATATGGGTGGATGTGTCTAGAGGTTGCATGAGAGATGTAGTACCCATTAGCCGCGTACCCACCAGGATTTTTTAGTCCCGGTACTTTTTTTTTTGCTCCGGCCACGCGTTCGCTCCCACTCGTCTCGAACGCACCACAAGGAAATCCGAGACGCGTATCAACAGAGCGTCAACGAGCTACAAGCGGCTCAGAAAAGCACCTCCTCACTTCCTCTGGAGGACGTTCTGAGCCGGCCGAAAAAGTTCTGAGGGGCGGATCCCGGGCAGATCCTCTCTCCAAACTAAACTATTTTCAATACGTTTTTCAGGCCATGGCTTAAGTATTCTGGTGTTGAACCCACCCTATATCAGCCAATAAGCTGGGAACCCAACATTCACATTCAATCCATTACAAGCATATCAAACTCCACAGAGTCAAGCTGTGCATATTCCACCACAGTCAACACTCAATAAACCTGTGCATATATGTACCAGCACAGTCAGCAATCACATTCTATTCTATCACATTCTAAGTTCTATTCATATTGAATAACTTGGCAGAGACTCTCCCTGAAGGTTGACAACAATCAAAGCATATAAATCGAAAAATCACTCCAAAAATGTTCAAGTGATGAATGAGCAAGTGTCTAGTTTGCCATAGTTTACTCACAAGCTGCCGCCTAGAACATTACGTCATGTCTCCAACAAGCCCTCCTGCGTTTTCCGCTGTACCTCTGATGAGGGATGACCCAAATGTCGGTGTGTTGTGTGGTCCAGAGGGCCTTCCACACACACAGATTAGGATGTGCACTACTCCTGTCACAGCATATTTGCAAATTTGCCTCTGGTGCTTGTTGGCTGTTTGTTCCATGTCATGCGCGACTGGAGTCAGAGCTGCGTCAAAAACTGATGGCATGTGTCAAGGTCTAATTAAAAGTCTGATGTGGTTTAAGATACCGTCAAATGAGTAAAGCCAAGCCCTGCGTGGAAAATTTTAAATGTCTATCTCCGGCTAGATGAGACGTGAAACAAGAATGTAATCTGTGTCCTGCTCTTCAGAACTATTTGCACCATCTTCTCATCTTTTGACAGCAACACATCTCTTGCTATAAGTGCCAGAATCTAGAGGAGAGGTTGCCGATTTCACTAAGCTGAAACCCGCTACAGTGGCCTGTAATGTTAAAGTGCCAGTAGGTGGGCAAAATGATGGTTCCTTGATACATTTACAAATTCTGTTTGGTCATGGAGTTTGTAAAACTGTAGGTCATCTTTCGTCCTATCTAGAGCAGATTAGCCGTTCTGGGCTGCTGTAGAAACATGGCAGAGGAACATGGCGGTGGAACATGGCGGTGGAACATGACAGTGGAACATGGCGTGGAACATGGCGGTGGAACGTTTGGTTACGGGTGTAACCTTTCTTCTCTGAGTGAAGAGACTATCTCTCCACCAGAGGTTCCCCATACATATGTAATATAATGGGTGGAGAGATAGTCTCGATACGATAAGAGAACATGAAGGTGGAACATGGCGGTGGAACATGGCGGTGGAACATGGTGGTGGAACATGGTGGTGGAACATGAAGGTGGAACATGACAGTGGAACATCAGGGGCTGTGTGAAAGACTCCCTAGTTATATATAAAGGGCGCTTTCTACAGTAACGGAAACAACGATTTCTATGTGTATTTGTCGGCCATTCCAACTAATTGTTTTGTTGAACATTACATTCAATTTCTGGAGAAAAGAAATTGCCACTCAATTCTGCTCCTTAAAGAAATAAAGCCACCTTTCAGATCAGCAGTTAATAACCGCTAAAAGGTTAGAGGGTCCCTGAGCTGTTTGCTTTTTATATAGAGATCTAAATAAAGTCTGCAGACATACAGTATATAGGAATGTAGAAACATTACATTTAATACACATTTTATTTCACTCTTCTATAGTGGCGCCCTTTTAATCCACTGCCTTCTTCCGACTGAAGCCGGGACGGAGATACAAGACAGCAGAGAGAAGGTCTCCCACACAACCCCCCCCAGCACATACTGTTGGCACATCCAAAACCCATTTCCAGATGTTATTTCCTAATAACTCTAAATAAAAGCCCAGTACTCCCACGAGAACAGCATAGAGCTGTGTGTACCTCATCACAGTTATCACAGCCGGTACAGTAAGGAACACCCTGCTGGTGGCTGCTCCTATATAAACCACACCATCGACCCCTCAGTCGTCATGCGTGATAATTCTCCACGGTCCGCCGATAAGAGGCTTTCCTAAAACAAACGACGAACCGAATGAACCGAGCTTCCGCTCTATCTGTGCCGCCGATTGAGTCTGGCTCAGGAGGGGGGGGAGATCGCCATGTTAATGAACGTCAACACACCCTCTCTCAACGCTGCCGTCTCGCTGTAACAAACCTCCCTGACCTCTCAGTTGCGGTGATTCACTTCCATGGTCGGCCCAATCAAGTCACTTTCTTAAAATGTCGCGGCGGTAATTGAACGTAATTTCCTGTTTATGTGCGCAAACCGGGTCATCACTCGAATGGGGGTCTCCGTGTCAAGTAATATACTGACGCCGTGCACGCTACTTATGCCATCTGGAGCATCAGCGGTCTCACAGTTGCAGTGAATTACTTTTATTGTCTGCCAATCAGTCGCCGTCTTGAAAGTGTCTGAACTTCTGTTTAGGAACCATGCCTCTTGGTTCCCTCAGGGGTGAGTCTTCATATGAATTAACACACCGACTGGATGATTGCCACTGATCCCATTTCGAAGCAGCTGCACGACCATCTTCATTGATTTGTGGCAAAAACAATGGCAGTCGGGCTGACTGACTGAATGTTCACGGGGACATGGCTGAGAAAAAATGATCTTCATCAGATTAGCTGCCGGGGGGGGGTTTTGTCAAAGATATTGCATCTGCTCTCTCTCAGCTTCTATAGCCCAGGCGTTGTCTCAGACTTTACACCGACAGAGTGCTCAACGGATCTGGAGCACAGATTTAAACAAAACCCAAGATCTTTAGAATATGTTGTGTTGCCCCCTGTATTATGTCATTGTCATCCATAAAAACATTGGTAATTTTTTCTACACATTTTGGTGAACTTGAAATTCATACCACGAGATATCCACCAGGAGATGTTATCCACCAGGAGATGGCAAGTTAAATGCAAATAAAATATCCCTGTCAAATGATTGCTCTAAGTCTGACCGATTGATTATAAACACGTGATTGATGATGTTCATTAGTGATGTGCCAATATTTGCCGGTGTCGGATAGTAGATAGTAGATAGTAGACTCATTAAATAACTTCGATTGAACCCTGAGTTTGTTAATGCTTCTAAAAATGTATCAATAGGAACCAAGGGCTGCCAGGGTTGGTACGGCTCCTAGAATTATAGTCTGACATTCATATTGATTGTTTGTTTGTTTGACTGCTTCAACTGTTCCTACTGAACACTTAATACACAAACGATCCTAACCGAAAAATAAGGTTACTTTAAATATTGAATCTAGAACAGAAGCTTAAAGGACAAAGCTGAAGCTCAAAGCCATGGCTTCACCCGTGAATCGTCCAATATGTACTGTATATGAGGGAAGCGGAGAAAACCTTGATAAGGAACATAAAAGAGGTGTCGCTGCTTCCAGGGCTTAAAGACCATGACACACCGGCCCCAAAATCGGCACCGGTGAGACTTGAGAGGTCGGTGACATGAGTCTCTGTTCACAGATCAAATCAGTGACTCCTTTGTTGATCAAAAGCCTAATCAAATCAATCTTTGGTGGACATGTGTAAACCGCCAGTCTACTGAACAAGACACTCTTTCACACTTTCATGATCACAGATAAATGTAACCTCACGATATGCTCACATGAAGATTACTACTGTATTTACCAAATGAAACATAGTGAGCGAGAATAAGTGGATATTCTATATTCGTACGGACAAAAGCCTACGAGACTACAGCAGAAAGTAGACGGATAGGGCATGAAGGGAAACAAAAGTTCCCAGATCTTTCTTGCCTCTCACGTCTCACTTTCTGACATGTTATTCCTCCTCTGTCTTTTTCTCGTGATCGTCAATGTTTTTTTCATATATAGTCACTGAATCCTTTATATTGCCTTCACATTATTTTCATCTTTCCAGGCTGCCAAGCCCCTCAGCCTCTTTCACAGCATGTGCTCTCATAAAGGCATAAAGGGCATTATGGAAGTCTTTCTTCTTCTTCTTCTTCCTTTACTTGAAATTGGCCTATCGACAGAGGTTTCATTTTCCAGTTCACCTCTCATAACCTATCGAGAAGGTGTCGCCTCAACCGATATATATATATATAGAAATATATATATAGAAATAACCAGTATATATTTTTTAATTGGTCTCTGGGCTATCTCTGTTGGTTGTCATCCCTCAACGAACGCGAGAGGAAATTGGTTTGAGACTTTGCAACACTTTAGCCTGAGCCATAATTCTTACGACACGGTCCAGTAACAAGACCTTGTCAGTAACAGGAGGAAACGCTCCTCTACGCAAAGCAGAGGAGTGTTATGTTTCATTGGCAGTAAAGTTTAAAATTACATGCCATAACAAGTCTTCGGGATTCACAAACAATATGCCTGCATACAGCAGATTTTAAATTCAGTGGGGACATGAAAAGCAGGTCATTAGTGTTGGGTGAGAGAGTAAAACGATTCCTGGATTCCATCTAGCCGTGCTGTTCAGGGAACATCTTTTCCCGGAAGAAAAATAATACATAATACATTGAAAAACCAACAATGGTAGTGATGGAAGCAGTGCCGAAAAATGAGAAGAAAGAAAATGCTGTTCATCAAAAATAATGACAGCAGAACAGCTTGGCTACACTTGGCTATACTTCCTAGCGTGTAAAGGCAAGGTCTGCCTTCACACAGGGTACAATAGTACACATTTCTTCCTTTGTGGTATGTATAAGTAATATTAATTGTTTTATATGTTTATTTTTAGATTTAATAATAATAGCATTAAAGAAGCACAGAAAATGACAGAAGAAGAAGAGGTTGTGCTCAAGGAAAAATAATACCCCTTCCCCAGTGGAAACAATGTGACATGCCTACCAAAGTGGCACCTAAAAGAACCTTGATTAAGAAAATGGCTGACCCCATACGGTCTGGGGAAGATAAGATAAAAAAAATAAAAAAACTTTAGGGAACCAGAATAACTATGAAACTAAATGAAACTCTGAGCTCCACCATAATCGCCCCGGTCGCCCACATTTATTTGATACCTGAGTGAGTCCTGACCGAGCAAACAAGTATTACAAACGGAGGACGGTATCAGATGAGGTGCTTTAGCCACCTTACACTGCGGTAGATAGAGATATCGGCCCAGGAAGGATATGAGGAGACATGGCTGAGGCAGTGGTTAAATGTGGAACCACTTGGGCTGCAGCCCAAGATCTCCCCATCTTGTGTGCTTCCATCAGGCCAATGGGGAAGGGAAGCCTTCGGCACAGCCATCCCAGATAACCACCCTTGTAACAGATATTGTTGGTAACAGACGTAGCACATATGATGCAAGGGATCTGCAGGGGGTCATGTAATGGAAATAATTGATGGGTTGCTCCGTGAGGCAACCCAGGCTTATGATGAGGGGGGGGGGGTTGTAGCCAATACAACAACGTTCTGTGTTCATGGATGTTTACAGTCTGAGATACTACGATTACATCTGATCTCCATTGAGATGGATCCTCTACTGCTATCATCTACTTTTACTTATCTACCATTTAGTCAAATGCTTTTATCCAAAGAGCCAGTAGGCCTGCAGGTAGGGGCCAGAAGGCCTGCAGGTAGGGTCAAAGGATGCCTACATGAGGCCTACAGGTAGGGGGCCAGGAGGCCTACAGGTAGGGGGCCAGGAGGCCTATAGGTAGGGGGCCAGGGGGGATACAAGTAGGGGCCAGGAGGCCTAAAGGTAGTAGGGGCCAGGAGGGCTATAGGTAGGGGGCCAGGAGGCCTACAGGTAGGGGGCCAGGAGGCCTACAGGTAGGGGGCCAGGAGGCCTACAGGTAGGGGACCAGCAGGCCCACAGGTAGGGGCACTAGGCCTACAAGTAGGGGCACTAGGCCTACAAGTAGGGGCACTAGGCCTACAGGTATGCTCCATACATCAGGGATAAGTACACCCAAGCCAGTCCCCTCCACTGATATATCCAGATATATATATATAGGTTATTACACAGGTAGTCGTTCAGTACGGCTGGATATTTTTTAAGTCTGACATATTTGAGACAAAATACAAAGACAAGTAAAAATAGACAGCCGTACTGAACGACTATCTGTGTAATAAATTATTTATTATACGACAAAATTAATTGTTTGTCGTTTGACCGCACACCGACGCAGCTGTGCTATCAGTTTCATATTTGCACTCGATGTCTCATGCGTTGTGGAATAAAGCCTCTTATACACTAGACTTATGTTCTCCAGCATCTATCCATTCTGCTCCCGTCATTTCAGCTCTTCTTCCAACTGTTGACCTTTCCATCGTCTGCCTGTCTAGCCAACAGCTAATTTTATTCTTATTTCCTTTCCAATTGCTTTCCTTCAGACCAGAACCAACTGGTTCACTGCTTTTCACTCAATGTGACAATTTATCTCACCACAGAATCCACCCTCTCTCTCTTCTGCACCATGGAGTGATGTATTTTCAACCATTTCAAATGATATACATGCAGCCAATAGATGACTGGACTATTTAGGAATTCGGGAAGTCGGATGTATGAGTATGAGCATGGTTATAACACACACATACACACACACTTGGGAGAAAAAAAGATAAATCCTTTCTTTTCCTTTTTTCTAGTGCCAACATGTCCTTTTACTTTAAATTTGATCGAACCACATGCTTTCATTGTTCTCAGCCTCACTTCTTATAGTCCCCACCGGCTCTCCTTCCAAAGTACAATTAGCAGTCCTTATCCATCCAACCACAACAACTAAGAACCAGCCGAAATGAGGCAATTAAGAGGAAAACACACACAGCTGCTTCTCAGCAAACACATTGAAAGGTTAAATTAGTTTGTACTCCATGATGGGCTACAGTGGGAGCGGCGCCAGGAAAAGCAACGTGTGTGAGTGTGTGACGGATCGAATGAAAAATGTTCACATTATTTCCAATTTTCCTCCAACAGAAAAACATTGCAGAAGAGAAAATGTGCGCACCTGTCGGTTATAAGGTATGAAACATTGTGACTAATTTAGATTGAAAGTCACCGCTAAACGATGTGGAATATTACAACTGTCGTGAGTCGTGAGTGAGTATGCAATTGGGTCTTGGTCTCCCCAGAGTGATAGTTTGATGGATCTGCTAATGTTATGGACAAAAAACCCATCAGCGGAAAATTGGATGATATCAATTTGAAATAAAAATGCATTACTCATTACACGTCGTACATTGGATTAGTCCTCCTAACTTCGTATAAGGTGTTACTGTAGGATCTATTCTTTCTTTGAATATTAGATTGAATCTACCTTATATAAAAATCTACCCTATAAAAAGAACACAAGATACAAAGATTCAGCCTTCAAAGATGTCCATTAAATAATGCATACATCTTTACAGCGCAAGCTGCCGTTTTAGCGTATGTTGTGTGGTTGCCGTCCATTCAGGCTGAAATAATTTGGTCCATCTTCTTCTTCCTTTTTATACAATTCTCTATGATGGGTCGCCCTAGTTTGGTATAAAAATGCCAGCTCCAAGGTTAGTATATCAAAAGATCCTCGTCTTTGGTGCCAAGGTTAGCCATCTCTTTCAAGTATTTGGATTCCCTTGAAAATGGAACTGAATTATGTATCCTGTATCCATGCGCGTCCACCCACTCTCAATATCCACAATAAGAGCATTCATTAACATTTTTTTATTAAGATTTATTTTAGCATTTTTATGCTTTATTATAGAGTGAGATAGAGGAAGGAATGGGAGATAGAGGGGTGGACATGCAGCAAAGTACGACGGGCAAGATTCGAACCCGGGTCACTGCGGTCAGGACTGAGCCTATATGGTACGCGCTCTACCCGGTGAGCTACCGGGGTGCCCCTTTCATTAACAATCTTAACAAAAGCCGGCATGAGGCTCAGGAGGTAGAGCGGACTGGCTGGTAACCTGCAGGTTGTTAGTTCGATCCCTGGCTCCTCCTAGCAGATTGTTGAGGTGTCGTTGTTGACACCGCTGTCAGTGTGAATGGGTGCATGAATGGGCTAATGTTAGGTAATAATGTAAAACGCTTTGAGTGGCCACTGTTTAGAAAAGCGCTTCATAAAATGCAGTCCATTTACCATTCAAACCAAGGTTCATCAACTTGACAGATACACTGCAAAAACACTGCATATATGAAAGTAATTCATTTTCCCCAAGCAATATATAAAATTAAGAAAACAAAAATGACTGGACATTGTCATATATAAATACGAAACAGCATACACAGTAAGTCGTTACTGTCGTTACTGAAGCCTCTTTCACACATAGTTCTGGGTAAATTACTTGGGTAACCTTTCCAGCAACACTGGATTAACACATTATGGTGCAAGACAGTATTTCTGCCCACTCGAGCACTCCATTACATGACCCACTAAAAGCCTTCTGATTGCCTTCTGCAAAATAATGAAAGCAGGTGGTTGGGTCTTGATTCCATCTCGATCTTTTCCAATTTGCAATAACCCTGCAGCTGTTCAACACTAGGTTACAAAGTGCTTTAGAGCACAAGGCAAAAATCAATTAGGAAAAGATGACACTGACTGAACATAACATCCTGATAAAGTGTGAAAAGATAAATCAGGAAATAAGTGCAGAAAAAAAATGGAGCTAAGAAATTGGAGAAGTAAAAGTGAGAAACCAAACTTCAACATTCGTCAGATGATGCTATAGGCCTCCATCTGCCACCAAGGAGGCATTTGTGTCCTTGAAGCATCTTTTGTCCAAATTAAATTGTAATGAACTTTTAATGGCTGGATTGGGACTGGCTAAATGCAGTTTCGGATGAATTCAAATCTTTCTGTGACTATTAATCTTAGCCGGCTGGTCAACCTACCTACACGGCCAAATCTTAAAAGTTCTGATAAGTCCACTTTGATTGATCTAATTCTAACAAATGTTCCTCATAAATGTTCATCCTTGGGAATCTTCTCCAATGATTTGAGTGATCATTGTGTTGTTGCTACTTGCAGGGACACTAAAATCCCCAAATGTAAACCATGCATTATTTTCAAGAGGGATTCAAAACATTTTAATGAACAGGCTTATCATCATGACTTGTCTTTGGTTAATTGGGCATATAGGTCTGTTGCCAGAAGTTGAACTTGGACATTCATTAAGGAACATTTTATGAATATTGTAAATCAACATGCTCCTATCAGGAAATTCAGGGTGAAGGGACCAGAAAACCCCTGCTTTTCCCCAGAGTTGTCAGATACCGTCCATCAACATAATGCAGCATGGGCCAAAGCCAGAAATACTGTTTTTGCCTCTGACTGGTCTGTTTTCAGGCAACTAAGGAACAAATGCACTTCTCTTATCAAACAGGCAAAATCTGAATATTACTTGTCTGTCACAACTGAGAACCTCAATAATCCTCAGAAATTTTGGAAAGTGTTTTGTATCATTGTATCGCCCGCAGAATGGGCGGGGCTACCTAGTCTAGAACAAAGCCACATATCAAAGCTATCTTCCTGCTAGCCTTGAACACATGGTTAGACACACACACATAGGGGCAATTGAACTTCCTTCTGCAGTGTGTGAATTCCAATACTTGTCGACGGGCTTCGCTCCATTAAACACCAAGCGTCTGTGACAAGTCCACTCCGGCTTCTTTCCACACTAAAACATGAGCTGGTAGTTGCTTGGTTGCCAGTTATGTTCTTGGTTATGTTCTTTTGGGAGTGGGGGGGGTTATTTGGAATTGTCCAAGTTTGGTATTAGCAACAAAAAAAAAGTGATAGTGTTGGCAAGTGTATAAGACTATTTCAACACGAGACACTTAAATTTGAGGAAGCGTTTTGGATTGCACAAGGTGTCCTGGACGAGGAGCATTGCCTGGTGGGACTCATCATCCACACCACACTTTTTGTGTCTGCCTGTTCAAGAGGCCCGCCCTCCCATTGCCGCCTGGCTTTT
>OMLJ01048296.1:0-26878 GCA_900302595.1 Gadiculus argenteus | reverse complement strand
CACCCTCATGCGCGCACACACACACACACACACACACACACACACACACACACAATTTGGCTTTTGCAAAGATTGCAACTAATACACTCTTTAGCTTTATGCATTGTGAAGTGCTCCTGCACTGTGCTCCCACGACCAGCGGTCGCTCACAGCGTGCACCGCGGAAGGCTCGCTGTGGACGCGCATGAAGCGGGCCTGTCGGCGGCGGCTTCTGTCAACACTTCCGCGTCTACGAGTGCCCTAATAATAATAATTAACGTATTAATAATCGTGCGACTCAACGAATCGATGACTAAATTCGTTGCCAACGCTTTTAGTAATCGATTTTATCGATTCGTTGTTGCAGCCCTATAGACATGCATATTGAAAAATGCTAGATGCAATGCCCATGGTCTGTGTAGTGTTTGTGTTGTCCTAGTGTTAGCCCTGTGATAATCTGCCGCTACATTTTATGACCCATGGGCCAAATAAATGCCCTGGTGTCACATCTGACGGGTGTAAAATCCCCACTGACCTGCAGAAGGCTTGTGAGGCAGCAGAATAGTGCAGGGGAGTGCATCCTGTCTGGTCAGGTTCGTTGACCTCGGCGCCAGCGCTCACCAGGGTCACGGTGCACTGGTACCTCCCATTAGCAGCCGCGTAGTGCAACGGGGTCCTGCAAGGACCATCAAACAAACCATCACACATCCGCCCAAGCAATTCAAATGGCATCCACTGACATCATTGCATTAGAAAAGGGACACTCACCTTCCCATTTTGTCCCTCTTGTTCAAGTCAGTACCACTACTTAATAGCAAATTCAGACATTCAACGTTTCTGGAAGACATGAGAAAGACAACAGGTTTAGGATGCAGAAGACCAGGGCCCTGTATCACAAACATGGATTAGTGAGTTAGCGAGGTATGTTGAGCTCAAAGTCTGGCTTAGCTGTTTCACGAAAGTCGATCTCTTTTAGCGACGCTGTATCACCATGGTGACTTATGCTTCCAACCTAACCTGGTCGGGACCAGGTTATCGGCTTAGTCTAGCTTCAGTCTATCAGGTTAGATCAGCTGAGCAGCTTCCTAACTCCGATGTCGTCACCATTTGTGGGTTTTCCCGTGGACCTCGGAGCCCGGACCGTACAGGGTATCTCTGACAGAGGGTCATAGGGACAGGTCCCTTAGCATTGCCCGAGAATATTCTTTATGAGAGATACAGGTTCATATCAGAGGGTATTCACTATTTGGTTGTCCTTGTTGGACATTATGTAGATAATGCTTAGTGTTGCGCAATGTATCTCCGTGACAGAGTGATAGAGTGGAGGTAGCGCGTCAGTCTTGAATTTCTGCGTGCAGGGTTCATCTCCTAAGTAAAGCGCATATTATGTGAAGCTTAAAAAGTCACAATTCTTTGTCATATAGAATACTTATTAAATTAAGGTTATGGAATTATATTCCATATGCTCATTTCGACCCATGTTCTCACAGACGTGCTGGCACCACATAATGGGGTTAAAAGGCATGATTATGGACCGGCGGGATTTGAACCCCTGTCGCTGGTGTTCGGGTCTTATAGTGACCCACTACGCCACCGCCGCTACAGCCCAGTAGTTGAAAACATGTGATACATTTCGGGTGTATTTAAAGTGAATTAAACTAAATTATAGAATAAGGCAGGTTGGACGTTGCATTTGCATTTAGAAATAATCATCCCTTTACTTGGATTAGTTTGCATTAATGTAGACTTAATGTGACCAATTCTACATTTGGCATAGTTATAGACAATATGCAGAATCTTTTGACTTATACAAATGTACACAATATGCAATTTTTTGCCAGCACGCCTGCCTAGCCTTATTATGTGACACTGTGTCTCCCCTAGCTGTTATCAGATGTTTTAACTCATCATACGAGTTCATTGAATGAAATAGATCTATCCAGTTTGTAAAGGTGAGTAAAATGACGCGATAAACGCCCCTTTCACGTGAACGCACATTGAACCTAAAGCAGAAAACCTGGATCGACAAATCAAATCCTAAGCGAGCGTCGTGGTACCGCTGAACTCTGATCGCGAGTTGCGGTTCTGTCGACCCAGGCTTTCCCAAGAAAGCCTGGGTATGTTCAGCGAGCTTCGTGATATAGGGCCCAGTTTTCTGTATGGTCAGGCAGGTAGTTGTGGACAGTTGCGTGGACAGTTTCACACCGGGCGTACTATATTTTCAAAACACCATGATAACCGGTAACACTGTAGTTTCCATCTAGAGGGCGCTGTCTGCTGTTTAACCTTGATGGGGATGCACAGCGCATTCGGGTTGAAGAGGCATGTTTGTGGTTTATTTGGCCCATATGATGAAGCTGATGTCACAGGCCTATTTATCGATAAGAAGAAACAGTTATTAAGCTGGCGTATTCTTTATCACGCAAATAGGGGAGAAGGTCCCGCATTTAAATAAATATATTCATCTTATGCCATTCAGGTACAATTTTAAATCCCTGTTCTAATTTTGCACATCCAACACAGGTGACATCAGTAACTGTGGCAACCACGACATTACCAGCAGGTAGTTTGATAGGAGACCTACCCTCCAGATGCAGCAGCGTGTAGACAGGTCCGTCCGAAGTTGTCCGGGGTGTTTATGTCAAACCCAGCCGACAGCACATGCTCTTTACTCATAGACGACACTATACTATACAGCTGACCTGAAGAAGAGAGAGAGAGAGAAAGAGATAGAGAGGAGAGAGGAGGAACAGTTGGGCAAGGCAAAGGTTTGCATGTGGCTCACAGTGAACCACAAGTAAATCAACATAGGAGTTTGGTACACAATCACAAACCTGAGGAGAGTAACTTGCGACAACAGTCTGAAAACCCATAGAGCACAGCGAGGTGCAGAGGGAACATTCCGTGGATCCCACGTCTGTAGAGAGAAAACATCTCATGATTCCTGGCAGCCCAAAACAACAACAATACACAGACGTTGCAACACTTTCATTAATGCCCTACCTGGCCGTGTCTGCTCCGTTGGTCATCAGAGTGCTGATCAGAAGTTCATGGCCATACTTAGCAGCGACGTGGAGAGGGGTATTGCCATACTTATCCACACAATCGATTTCCCCACCTAACACACAGAGCGGAAGAGGGAGGGCAGACGTACGGGGCCAAGAGAAAATCATTGTGTCATTAGGTTGGTTAATTAGCTTAGGATACACCGTATTAGCCCACATCTGCCACCTCGCCATGGTTACCGTTTTGGATGAGGATCTGAGAGCGTGTGAAGCGTCCGTGAATGGCTGCCATGTGCAAAGGGCTCTTGCCTTCTTTACTCTGCAGATGGAAAAATACAATCTCGTTCCTTAACATGATGCATAGTAATGTTAGCACATACGGGCATTTTCACCAAGTACATTTACAAACGACACTTAACGAACAACTTTCTTTATGAAAACAACATCGCAGACGCGTGTGGCTGATGCCCTACCTGCTGGTTGACGTCTGCCCCGTTGTTGACCAGCAGCTCCAGGCAGAGGGCGCCGTTGGTGGAGACGGCGGCCAGGTGCAGCGGGGTGAAGCCGCTGCGGTTGGGCTGGTTGACGTTGGCCCCGTGGTTCACCAGCTCCGTGGCAACCGCCTCCTGGCCCATGTAGCATGCCACATGCAGGGCTGTGTTGCCGAAGCTATTGGGCTCATCAATCTGAAGCACAGGTTAGAAGAAACATAACAGAAGGTTAATGATGAGACGTCACAGCAGAAGCTCAGGACAGTGATAAGAATTAAAAAGAGATGCCATTATTAAAACGAGTCAAAGCAAAAAGATATGTTTAAACACTCAAGAACTCAACATGATCTAGCTAACTTAATTCCACCAACCACTCACCTGTATCCACGCTCATGACCTAATGGCTGCCGACACACTCACCTCCGTTCCAAGCCTCAGCAGATACTTGACGATCTCGAGGTGTCCGCTGGCGGCCGCGGCGTGGAGGGGCGTGTAGCCCTGCTTATCCTTGCAGCTCTTGTCAGCACTGCGAGACACCAGCAGCTTCACTATCTCCACGTGACCTACAGGACCAAACAGCGCAGGAATAGAGTTGTTTTATATTAATACTTCAGGAAGATGCAGACACATTATTCATTCTATGTTTATGCCTCATCATAAAATTTGACTAAGTGCCAGCACTTAGGAGCTGGCAAGCAACAACTCCTCATGAGGCAATTCCTGCACAGGATGTATGGTGCGATATCCTGTGCATTAATAGAATTGTCTTGTGAGGTCTACACCCTACATTAAAACGGCTCTTTAGATGCAAATGCCTTGTTTCCAGATATTGAGAAACTGCGGATTATCAAATACAGATTTTAAAAACACTTTTAATGGGATAATCAATATCATCAAGTACATGCAAACATTTATGTTTTGCGAGCTGCTCACCCAAGTAGGCAGCACAATGGATCGGCTGTCTCTCCTTCTTGTCGATCACACTCAGATTAGCCCCTTTGTTCAGCAGCAGCTTCACCATCTGCAAATTAAATTAAAAAAGAAGAAACAAAACTATTCGTAAAATGCTCACATTATTCAAAATGCCTTTTGGTCGCATTTCTTCCCAGATCCCCTCAAAGGACAGTCATCAGAGCAACCATCAGCTTGCTCCTGCTCTTACCTCCTGGAAGCCGCTCTGAGCGGCGTGGTGCAGGGCGCTCCGGCCCGTGCGGTCTGCCATGTTCAGGTTGCTCAGCTGGCTCAGAAGGGTCTCCGCACAGCGGGAGGCGCGGTTGGCGGCCGCCACGTGCAGCGGCGTCTGCCAGAACTTGTCCCGCGCGTTGGCTTCTGCGCCACGTCGCAACAGAAGACCCACTGCCCTCTGCAAGGGGAAATAGTACCATTTAAACAACCCTACATGAACACTGGATGGCCCAATCGAGAGGCGGATAACATAAGAAAATGTTCATAATTTCTGATGGCACAGGTGACCTACTTCATTCCGGGAGGCAGCCGCCCTGTGCAATGGGGTCAGCCACACATGGTCTTTAGCATTAACACTGGCACCTGTCAAAAGCAAATGTATGTTAAATAAACAGACAAATGTTAAATGGACAAACTTCACACGCTGACACAAACTTTGGCATTGTGATCATGCATGCTATAAACTAGATGTACATAAGATACACGATTTTAACATACTTAACATCATGGTTAACAGTTCATGTAATTATGCAAGACGCAAACCTGATTCAATGAGCAGGTCCATTATATGGACGTCACCCACACATGCAGCAGCATGTAGCGGTGTACGGCGCTCCTGGTCCTGTGGAGAAAAGAAGCCGGATGAAAATCAATGATGACATTTAATAAGCATTAAACACTACAACCGCGAAAGGTGATCTTGCATCACCGTACAAACGCAGATACATTTTATACATACCAGTGCATTGACATCCTCCTTTTTGTGCAACAATAATTGGACTTCTTCAGCATTACGATTGAAGATGGCCTGGACCAGAGGAGGCTGCAGATATGGAAATGTCCGTGTTACATTAACGCAAACGTTACATGACATGCCCAGCTAAGCCGTCCTTTTTAATTGTATCGACGAAACATTCGACGAAATTATAGGAAATGCATACGTTCACTCGGCCGGCTAATGCGTACATAACAATGCATTCACAAAATATTTATATTTTGCATCTGTGGTAAGCAAAAGAGTCTCATCGTCTCCTCCAGTAAGTAGACAGAGCCCCATTGCAGGCCTAAATAAGGGCCTTACCTGACCCTGGTGAGAGGCTAACGACGTCAGCGGCTAATGCTAGGCAATCAGCTAATGCTAACCAAACCAGCTATGCTATAAGTGTCTGGGCCTGCAGCTCGTCAGAAAAAAAAATAGAGAACAGAATATGCAATCTTTTAATACGACATGTCTATAATGCACCTGGGCTACACATATAGAAACGGGGGGGGAAACAAATAGTGAGAGATACATCATTAGCAAGGAAATCGTATTTACTGCGCACAAGAGCAGCTATTAAGGGACCAGCAACTAGACTACGCCACAGCAATGGAGCGCTTTCTTTCAAACATACCTGGTCTGCAATGTTAAGAACTCCCATCTCCCAAACTCAACCAGGACGGAGCTCCTTCATGAGTATAAAACTGCGAGGTAATAGTGATAGCGCTACTGTATCCACTTTTTCAGACTGCACCCATAACTGATAGCAAACAGAATTGCGGGCAAGATCTGTCAGTGTTGTTGTCCGTATCCAATGTCTTCTCTGCTGATGCTGGTTGCGAAGAGGCTGGGAGAGGACCATGAATTGTAGCGTTTCCCCGGTTTGCTACTACGCAATTTCCGCTGGCTCATTTCCCATGAGTTGTGTTCGCAAGCTAACGTTCCCCGGAGCGAGATGATTAAGAATAGAACAATATTAACAAAAACGAAAACTACAAGGAGACAAATATGTAGTTTTGACAAAACATTTGACAAAGTAATATAACGGAATTTGGCGGATGTCGCTATTTCGGATGTCCCTCCCCTTTCTCGCCTATCGGTGAAAAACGCATGAAACTGTAGTCCCGCCCTCTCTCTTGTCAATAACGGTAATTGTGAGCATCCCGTTCCAGCGTTCCGTCGCGAGAGGAGAACGCCTGCGAGCGAGGTTATGCTGGCTGGTCCGCCTACAGGCGTGGCGGTCTGGGTTTACATTTATCTGGAGAAATTGCGATACCCAGTGGAAGTTTTGGAAATAAGGAAATCACAATAATATTTGATTTATTTTTGCTGCTGCTTCAAGAGCCAGTAGGTCATTTGAAAGTCAGGTAGATATTTAAAAGCCATGAGGGTTCAAACAAAATCGGTCAACTGCATCAGGACAAATAGGATGTAGTGCCATGTTGAAGTGAGAAACCATAAATAGAGTTGAAACAGTTTGGTCCAATGCAAATAGTCTTTATTGCAATATGACCGGAAAGGGTCCTGTGAATTAAAGAAGCTCAAGGATCTCTCACCAGACCTATTTATTTCACAACACTTTTTTATGTTATATTGTAACTAGTTGGATGGGAAGAGAATAGGTGGTGCATAAAGGCCTCAGTAAGAATAGCATGTGATAGCAGTTTCAAGATTTAGACATTGTGGACATTAGCTCATGGACCTTATTTTAAAAACACTATAGTAAAAGTGAGGTGGTTCAGAGACAAAATGGTTTTAGATGGTAATATGCATGACATCCTTTCCACTTTCAGAGCAATACAAACAAAAGGACAGCTAAGTCACCATCATCAGACTGGCCTCTGTTATGTAACGGAACTGACAGCTTGCTATGGAAAGATCCTGCTTCAGAAAATCTGTAAACCAATAGTGATATTTGCAAATACAATGCAAGAATAAATTAAATATTAGAACAAATGTTTGGACGGAGTGTGGTTAAAATAATGTCAGAGCTAATCAGCAGTTTTGAAGAATATTTAATCTAAACTCACTTTTTGATATATGATAATTAAATCCCATATGATTATTACATCGTATATATGGCTGCCTAACATACTTAAATTAGATAATAACTATTCATCAAGACAAAGTCATAAACAAAATAATCACTCTTTGTGAAACAAACTTTTTTTTCTGTAACCATTTATTTAAAACATATGGAGCTATACATACTAAATGGTTACCAAGAAATGCAATATGAATAATAATGAGCACGGGGCTTGATTAGATTAATCTGCCAAATATACAGTATAACAAACCAGTGGTTCAAGGGCACTTCAGCCTAAACCAAATTCATATTATATAGCCATCCACGGAGAAAAAAAAAGTGGTAAAAGCAGCAAGGAAGACGCTATATATTATAGGATGGCCATCCTGGGTCGTATGGCAGCACCCCGGCCAGCAGGGCGGCGATAGTGCGCTCCTTAACTAAGGCTTGTTTAGTGATGCGACGAAGACGGCGAGCCAAAAGGAACAGGGCTGCCCTCCCAGCTGACCACAGCTCCCTCTCCCCGCTGCAGAAGGTCGAGTGGCTCTAATGTCATTTGACAACAGAAAGGGGAATACTTTTCTACACTTTTGACATATATACTAAACGCTTGAGTCATGGAATAACACAAGTGTGTATGGTAATAACGTGAACGCGGCCACAGGTCGTGTGAATCAGAACAGTTTCTGAAGGCTAAGCTAGCCGCCGGTGGCTAGTGTCTCGGCCGGTAAGGCTGAAGGCACCGCGTCGGCTGATAGTCCGACCAGCACCGACTGTGACGGCTAGGTAAGTGGGAGGTTGCTCTCTAACGAATGTCAACTGGTAAGCTAGAAAGGTACATCGAGATTAAACAGACGTTACTAGTGTATATATATATATATCCTTATGACTGAGGAAGCCAACGCCGGTTGTTTGACAACACCTTGTTTTGGGCAGGTTCCTGGACACGACCGGGGGTCTCCTGACTGGAACTAGGATAGGATACCTTCTAAAAGTCAGTTTCCATGGCAATCCCGGCTAATTTACGTCGTTTACCCATGGGTGTGCGAACATTCAGTGAGTTTCTAGAGATCGCCACCCTGGGCTCCCACCAGTCATGCCGCACCGCGGGCTCCAGAGAGCGCCTCCGCCAGAACATCAGGTAAGCTCTGCGGGTTCTGTTGACATCGATCACACTTGATTATACTTGTCAATACAAGGTCTATTAATAACTACTCCTGCGTCTCTTTGACAGCTGTCCAACTCTATGTTTCCAGAACAACTTTTGCACTCTTTTTATACAGAGCGAATGTCACGTTACAACTAAAACTCGAAAATACCAGCATACACTTCACAGAGAGCTTCCATACCCTACTGGAGCTGTGTGTAAAAATCCAGCAAATGACTTTGTTTTGGATACCTGGAATGTAATTGTCATTGATGTTATTGATGGTGGTGTTGACAACAGTTTGTACTCTTTCTGGAACACAGCTTATTCTAGCTTTCCTCTGAACGTTTAGACATTTGTCCTCCTGTGGCATCCTAATGACCAGAACTCCCAGAGTACTTTGCCTCAAAGATTCTGAAACGATGGCAGCTCTTCCTCAAAGCAGAGGCTTCATCAGCTTCACCAACAAACGGAAGGAGTACTCAGAGCGCAGGATACTTGGGTAATAACTAAGCCGTAGCTGACTCAATTCAGCAGTGCCCACACTTTTTCCAGTGGAATTAGTGTATTGAGTTATATCTCTGCTGTTTTTCTTTTTTAACTGCCTCAGGTACTCCATGCTGGAGATGTATGAAGTGGTCTCCAATGTGGACGAGTACAAGCTCTTTGTGCCCTGGTGTACAAAGTCCCAGACCATCATGAAAAGAGCCGGCCACGCCAAAGCTCACCTTGAGGTGGGGTTCCCACCAGTGGTAGAGAGATACACCTCTATGATCACCAATGTCCGGCCCCATCTTGTTAAGGTAGGCACCTTTTTCTTTTTTTTAGGTTCAGGGACTAGGATGTCTGTTGTTGATTATACTTTAAGAATGTTCCCATGTTTCGCTGGTCTTAGGCTGTGTGTACTGATGGAAAGCTGTTCAATCATCTGGAAACAATATGGCGCTTCAGTCCTGGCATCCCCGGCTACCCTCGCACCTGTACTGTAGACTTTTCAGTAAGTACTGGGCCACTGTTCTAGTCCTTATTTATGTGACTTCTTTTTGCTTTGTTTTTATTGTTTTTCAATACCTGTGGCGTCTCATGTCACCAGCAGCCACCCCGTGGCTCTCTGTGTTGGGTTAAACATCGCTCTTGTGGTTTCCTCCCCAGATCTCCTTTGAGTTCCGCTCCCTCCTGCACTCCCAGCTGGCCACGGTGTTCTTCGACGAGGTTGTGAAGCAGAACGTCGCCGCCTTCGAGCGGCGCGCGGGCAAGCTGTTCGGCCCGGAGACGCGCATCCCGCGGGAGCTGATGTTCCACGAGGTGCACCACACGTGAGGCTGGCCCCCCCTCTCCCCCCCATCTGCCCTCCTCCAGCCTTAACACCAAACAAACCTTAGTCCCTTGACACACACTCTCACTCGGATCTGCATGACGCCCTCCCACTGTTGTTGTCCTTCTCCATGAAGACCGCACAGCAGAACGCTCCGATATCGCTCAGAAAGGATGAGTCGACGTGACGCTCATCCCTGCACCAAACCTGGGCTCATCACATTAGTTATTTTTCAATTGGCCTACTGAGTGTTATTTTCCACTTACCTCTACTGTAAGGTTCTTCTTTTGCAGGTGAAACCTTGCGCCTGTTACAAACTTCTACATAAATCCAGCATCCTTCCCCCAGAAAATCGCCTGTTACTTGATCCTTAAGTAATATGCAAATGAATGGCAGTAAGCTAAATATTTGCATTCTTTGACAGTAAGAATACATTTAATAATATGTAATGTATTTGAAAGTTACACCCATTGAGGCTGACAGCCAACTGCGGGGCCAGAATCTCACTCACTAGTAACCATCCTTTTTAAGTTGGGATCTAACTCTTCGTTTTGATTTTAGCCACATCTTATTGCATTAGGGAATTTCATTTATATATATTATTTATGTTTCAAAGTTTTAATAAGATTAGGTTATTGACCTTCGATATATGCCGGTTGGTTTTAATTTCATACAATGTTATTGATTTAACGCAACAGTGGTTTTGGGATAACACTTTTTTTCCCTCTCCTCCATGGTGTGGTCTGATTTGTGCAGAGGGTGATGGGTTATTTTAGTTAATTTAGGATGTCTGACTTGTTTTGTTGTGATGCAGATCTTTAAATTGAAGTTGATGGTTAAAGGTATTTAGTTTGAAAAAGGGGACTTTTCCTACACAATGGCAGAAGGCTTATTGAACGGCCCTCCACAGAGACATACACGTTAACTAAAAAAACAAGGAAGTTAATTAAATAAACTATCCTCACAATTATAGATGAGTGCAATAGTAATATTTCAGCTATGTAAACGTTTTTCTGTGAAATATGTAATACACCTCAATGATCTATCTTACCCTTAACTGAGTTTAAGTGTATTAAAGGACCATCACCATAAATACCTGGAAGTTTCCAGGTTGTAGAATGGTACATGGTAGCCCTGTTTTTAAACAATCTTAATGCCTGCAGCATGGATCTAACATGAAAAGACAAGGATGTATTTTGTAGTTACGGCATACTAGTTGGCTTATTACATGTTACATACCTTCCTCCTAAATGCGGATATACAAATGCTGTTTATTTGACTTTTTTTTACTTAAGATAAAGTATTTTTAACCCTAAAAATAGGCAAGAGACAGTTGAAGCAGATACAGCCCCTTTTGTTGTTGGAAGTACCCCCATCCCACCCTCTCATTTAGTCAAGAACCCACATCTCTTTAGAGTATTGTGTAATTTAGACTAATTTAGTGTCAAAGTGAATTATCAGCAATGTTGGCTCTAATAGTTCACTTGAGAGCCTACATGTACATTTGTGAATACCCTGCATTTATTTCAGTTGTATTTAAGTTATATTCAGAAAATTCTGAAATAAAATCTGGTCTGGTTTATGAAGTTAATGTTGTATTGCATTATTTTTTGGTTTCTGTGCACCACATTGATGTGGGTAAAGTATTGTGTGTGCATAGGCAGTTAAAGATAATTATTTCCTGTGCACCCTCAGGCATAGATGTTACTTGCACGTCAGGATCACACCTAGTTTGAGAGCTCCCCATGTTGGCATTGACAAGCACTTTGGGACAGAGTCATCTCCAAGGGCAGCAGGAAACCGGAGAGGGGGATATGGTATTTGGAACAGTTATTAATAACGGCACGAAGGGTAGGTGCCTGCTTGGAACGTCTGCACACACTTGATCTTTCGACTCACAAGACTTCACTGTTCTACTGGAGATCCATGCGAGGCACGATTTTTTAAACATGGGACTGCATTTAAAAATGTACCCCTATATTTAGTTTCATGGGTGAATATAATCATGGTGTAATTTATAATTAGTGAAATGAGGTTGGTCGATCTTAGGCTCCAGTCTACATTTCCAATGAACACGTGCACATGTTTTCCTACATTTCCAAATGCCGATCGAGCCTGTTCATTTTGGAAAACAAAAACAACTTCAGGGTATTTGTTAATAAAAACTTTTATTGTTTTTTCTATTTTTGTCAATTTTTCTGATATTTGTTCGGTCAGGGCAGATCTTGCCCATCTGACCTACCCAGTTTGTTCCTGTTGTGATTCTTTCCTCAGTGAATACAACCCAGCTACCGCACACAACACTCTCTACGATCAAAATAACATCCTCAAACACTAAGCATATGGAAGAAGAGAACAAAATCAGAAACTGAGCGAAGGGAGGAAGCCATAGAAATTAAAAATTCTGCAAGTGAATGAGCAACATGTACAGACTAGTAAGCCGTTACTACACACAAAATGGAGTGTCTACAAACGATAGAAACTGAACAGACCTCAGACAAAAGAGCAAGCTTGAAACATTAAAAACCAACACCTGCACCCGCTAAGCCCATACAACTAGGCAAAAATCACTTATATACACAGGTTAGACACAGAAGGATTAGATTAACGGGAGAATTTTTGGAAAGCAGAGGTCACACTTTCAGCGCCGAGTGAGATTGGAACACAAGGTCGTTCTACTTGGTAATTGTGGTTATAGGAGCAACATGTTAGACGTAGAGCTCATACATTCACGCTATACATTTATATATATATATATATACCTATGTACATAGTGTATAAATAAAACCACATTGCAAACCCAAAGACTATCGTTTTATACATATTTAACACCCAAAATAAAACTCCATACAAAAGGACACTTAATCAATCTGGGGAGTCTACTGCTACAAATTAGGGATTCCAAACTAGCAAGTGCTCATTTTGGAGTAGTTTCTGAATGCTGAAGTGCTCTTGGCTGGGGATAACGTTACAATCATACACCTGCAAAGAGAAAAGACTGACCCACCCACCCCACATGTATTCAAGCTTGCTCTTAAGCATCAACCGTAAGCACATTAAAAACACCTCTACTGTAATATCTAATGTCACTGTTTCTGTACACCATCGGGTTTCTTTGGTACTCTGGACTGCTCCTCAAAGCAGCCACCAAGCACAAAGCCCATTGAAGACAAGATCTAGTTATTTTGATCATAGAGGTGAAAGTGGTCATAAGAACACACGTAGTTCAGAGAAAGGGGATACCAAGAGCTTTTAACTTAATTGTGTTTTTATATCTGGATCAATTTAAAGGTTTCAATACACATGGATTTGCTCTATGGTTTGGGAAGGGCCTTTAACCTCAACTGGAGTGTTCATATTGGGAGTGAGGTCTACCAATAGCCTGGGCAGAAGGACCTTTGGGGGGATTGCATAGAAGACAAAGAATGTGTTTCTGCAAGGGGTATTTTCTTTTTGATCTGGAATTTTTTTTTTACATTTCTGCAAACAACTCAAAGTGTTTCAACCCATAGAGTTCCAAACAATGTTCAGTCATCTCCGACATGGAGTAAGGTTCAATACTGTGCTTGGGGTCAATTGTAAGCCATCCCAGCAGCCGTGTGACGGTACACGCATGAGCCCATAATGAAAACGGTGCATTTTCTTCAAATCTTTCCAAATATGAAAGTATGGTGAGCAAACTCGACTTACTTCTACACCAAACTGAATGACAATTTGAATTTACCTTATGTGTGAAAGGACATTTACAGTTCACTGCCTCTTTGAATCCCTTTTCCCTGGGTGTTGAGAAGGACAGCAGTAAACTTATTTTACATTTAATATTTTCTTTTCCTCCCCTTTACAACAACCATCCCCCACCCTCTCCTCCCCTCCATCTCAGCTAGGTGCAATCAGCCCGACTTGGCCCCCACCAGACCCATGAGTCCGTCTGTGCTCATGGACTTGGGGCGCTCCAGGGGGAAGCCCAGTGCTCGGCTCCACACCAGCTGGGCCAGTACACCAAGGGCGCGGGACACGCCGAACAGCACAGTGTAGTAATTCATCTCCGTCATGCCGTAGTACTGAAAGAGAAAGAGGCAAAAGGGTCAGGAGGAGCAGAAATGGGGTCGCCTCAAACGATTCTCAAGTGTCCATTCTGAAAATGTATTTTGCTACTCATTCACATCACTATGTGGACTTCTATTAAATCTCTCACTATCGTGAATGTCGATAACACGAAATATTCAGCTTCTTTGTCTAAACTTTAAAGCCTGTTTCATTACCTGCAGGAGCACCCCACTGTGGGCGTCCACATTAGGCCATGGGTTCTTGGCCTTGCCCTGCTCCAGCAGCACGTTGGGAACAATCTTGTATAGCTGGGCCACCATCTTGAACAGGGGGTCACTGGGCAGGTGTTTTAGGGCAAACTCCTGCTGGCAGGTGTAACGTGGGTCGGTTTTCCTCAGCACAGCATGGCCATAGCCAGGCACCACCTGTAGCACAGCGAGAGAGGGGAACATTTGAAACTGTCAAGATGCCACAAATTACCATTGTTCAAAGCTCAAATGAGAGGGCTAAAGTGCGTTCACAGTGGACTTTACCCTGCCAGACTTGAGTGTGTTCCAGATGTAGTCCCTCATTCTCTCATCAGACACCTCTCCACCCAGCTCCTTCTGCAGTGCAGTCAGCCACACCAGGACCTCCTGATGGACAGAAGAGACAATACACAGAGCACTGTCAAATACAATGATAGATATATACAATGGTGGATAGTAATGCTTGTGCAGGAATACAGGGGAACATTTTCAATACAAATCAGTGAGTTGATTTTGAATATGCAGAGGCATGATTGTACAGGCATCTTGATACATTGGCTCGGATACCATCACCAACAATGCTTTTACTTTGAAATTATTTCAGTGTGATTAGTTTGATTTAGGTGAAATGTACCACTTAACCGAGTACTCACCTTGGGGTACTAACCGATACCGTGTACTGATGTAGTAAAATTGAAGCCACTAAATATAATTACAGAAAATGGAAGCCACAAAATAAAATTACAAAAAATACTAAAGGATAACTTACTCAACCTGGACCCTATTTCACCATCATTTTGGGTATAAGAGATTTATGTGGACAATAATGATTTTAATGGGTCCAGTATTGAGCCAGAGTGCTTCAGCAATTACAGCCCCTGAGGACTGCAATTTTACCTTTTAAGGCAATAGCACTGGGTCAATGTACATAATCTAAATGCTTGTTTTTGCCACTGACGGGCTCAGATGGTAATTCTAGGTGCCTGACAACATTATGGACCTTTGGCGTGATCCGGTCGGCGTTTCATTGTGTAATCAAGCTTCGCTCAAGGAGAAGTCTTGCTCTGTAATCTTGTGAACGTTGGAACCGTGGGTGAGCGTTGGGAAGAGAAGTGAGTTGGTTACAGAACTACAGAAGGTGTTGCTGGGCGTGAAAGATTGAGACTACAGACAACAGGGAGATTTCCTGCAACCACTCAACTCTTCAGAGCCCAAGATTTCCCAGCGAGACTTTTCTTTGAGTAAGATTTGGTTAGACACAATAACCAAACAGGCTCAACAGCAAGGAAAATAAGTAAGTTGTATTTATCCATAGGGATCCTTTCCATTATGTCGGCACCATATCATAAATGTTATGGTAAGACAACCACACACTATCACCGATACGTTTGTGGAAGTTGTTGAACTTGACAGCGAAAAGAGCCTTACAGAACGCAAACACGATGCCTCCTGCTGCCCAGACACATAGGTACATGAGCAAATAGCTCTGCATTTGATTCTGAAACAGACCGCAGATGATTTGTAAATCAGTTGCTGATTCGCAGTTCAAAATCGTTAAGGTCCATCATGAGAGGCCTTGTAGACGGTAGATGAGACGCATTTGGAAGAAAGAAAAACTAATTTGTGAATCGACAATGAGTAATGTTTGAAATCTATTGACCGATACATATGGATCAGTTAGGGTCCTGCCAACCGATTGTGTAAATGTGTGAATGGTTTCATCCCTATGCAAGTGCAAGATTCAATTGAAAGGTCATGAAGGACAAACCTGGTTGGCCAGGCCATGCAGAGGTCCAGCCAGACCGTTCATGGCTGCGCTGAAAGACAGGTAGGGGTCAGACAGAGCACTGCCCACCAAGTGGCTGGTGTGGGCACTGACATTGCCTCCCTCGTGGTCACTGGTGGAGGAAAGGTGGGAAGAAAGCAGGACATAAGAAAACACTCTTCAGACAATCCTTTTAAAAACAGATGGACAATCTAATCTCATGGGTAGAAGATCCCATTGGGCTTTGCAAGCGCCTCTAATTAGGGCCACCAGGGGGCAGATCTGATCAACGTCCCCACAATCCTATCCATTGACTCACTCAAGGGAAAAGGGGCTGCCCATTTGGGGTATTGTGTAAGAAAAGGGTGCAGCAATACAGGCAAGTAAATTCATGTTCACAATAAACTCAAATTAAATAAATAGGTGAAGATGCCTATGGTCTGACGCTACAAAATATTTTATATAGCCTTAGGAAACAAAAAGTATTACACCTGTGCACTACTTCACCGATATACTGCTTTGAGCTCGAGTAGTGAATAAGCCAAGACCCACCAAGCAGCTGTCCCATGTTAATACACACCATACCTGTGAATGGTGAGGTAGAGCCTCATCAGCTCAGTGAACTGGGCATCGCTGTAGCCCAGCATGTTGGTGAAGTTGTGGGACCAGTCCAGGTTGGAGTCGATGGCGCCGATGCTGCTGCCCTCACGGTACAAGTTGCGGTAGATCTTGGCTGCGACGCAGGGCAGCTTCGCGATCAGGTCCATGGAGTCCTCATAGACAAACTAGTGCGGAAGACACAGCAACATCAGGTCAAAACTTAACAGAACCATGATGATCCCTGAATGGTTTGTAGAATATAAAAAAGCCCCCCCCCCCATCCAGAGAACCTAGACATCCAAGGGACTAGAGGGGAGTGAATGTGCTAAAGTGACCCTCACCTCCCAGTACTTGGACTTGTGAACCCCCTCGGAGTAGGCGCGTGCAAAGCTACTCTCGCTGTTGAGCGCTGTAATGGCGGCACTGAACTGAGACATGGGGTGCAGGTTGGTGGGGAAGTTGTCCAACATGGTGACCACATGAGAGGGGAGAGCCGCTCTTTTGGCCCATTCTTTGGACAGCCAGCTGACCTAAAGGACACACACACAGAGCAGAGCAGGCATCTTGAAAATCTTGCTTCACGGCAAACCCGTGCAACTTCCTGTATGCTGGCCTTTAATGGGAACAGCAGTACCTACTCAAGGAATACTTTCAAGAGAAGACGCACCAAAACAATAACAGCCAATAACATCCCCGTCCGTTCATTTTTTACCATCTCAGCATATTTCTAACAGAGCCCTTTGTGCAGTGCATTTGTGAAATACGGTTGTGTACGTCCTCTGTGTGCTCACCTGTTCTTCAGTGGGCACCTGTCCTGTGATCAGCAGCCAGAAGAGACCTTCAGGCAGTGGCTCCTGACCTCCGGGGGCCTTGGGCAGCAGCTCCTGACACTCTGGAATGCTGTAGCCACGGAACCGGATGCCCTGAACAAGTCAGAGAGCAAGGGTGAATAATTTGGGGTAACTGCATTCATTGAAGCCAAACTCGGCAGAGATGGGCCTATACAGCAGAGGAATCATAAAGATGCACACACACAAAATATTTTGGGTACAAGGAAGCGCAGTCCTTTTCGTTATGGTTGACCTTACACACCTCATCTGGATCCAGCACAGACGTCTCATACACCAGCCCCTTCATTCCCCTCATACCGCCATACACCTGTATGTTCACAAGAGAGACATTGACATGTTAAAAGGTGACCTCTAATAACACATGAATCATCAAACGTGTTTATTGTCCCCCTCACTTTACAATGTTTTTGACTGTTGGCCAAGGTGTCAAGACAATAATTAATAACCAATATATTTTATCTTCTGATCAAAGTACATTGTTATAAGACACAGTTATTTCTCTATCAGGTTGAATCAAGTATCGACTTGAGACTTAAGAAAATTTAGACATAACTAAAAACTGTACACATAATAGCACAATTTCAAATGAAATTGCTGTATTGGTGAAAGAATATGGGATCTATATAGGTTTGCTGTGGCCAATGACAGGTGTGCTCTTCTCTGACTCAGCTAAAAAGAATGTCCTCTGTGACATGCCCTCTGCTCACACTGCCCTACCAAGTGAACATAAGGTCATTCGCCAACGCTCAACCAATAGCAAGGGGAAGAGTATTCAAAGGGTATCTTATGTTTCAAATAATTCATGTGTATGCATCTCACAATCTAAGCATTACACATTAAAAGCTTTTGAATCTCTGCATTGCATATCAGAAATTACTTACCATATCAACATTGATTTGGCCAATGTTGGTTTTGCCGTACTGCTGTTTGAAGTTCTTGATCCGGGTCTGTTCTTTGGGGATAAGGTCTGCCATAACATCCTTCAGATTCTGCAACAAAACAGTAACTGGTTAATTACTTCACCCTCAACTGACAGGATTTATACTCTGCTTATGAACTAGTTACTGACATTTCTTGATTTAGTGTTGGAACAGAATTCACAGAAACAGTGAAACCAATTCTCTTTTCTCAATCCTTCAAAACATGCAGGCTATGAGACTATGGAGGTGAAAGGTAAAGATTACTTACAGCTGCTGCGCTGGCATGTCTGGCAGCCACCAGGGCAGATGTGGCATTCTGGTGAACAAGAAATATTGTTGCATTTATGAGGCAAGTCACTTTACATTCGTCCATAGCATTGCATAAGTTTGCCGTACTTTAATTACAAACTCAAACAAGGCACAAGATTACTTAAGAATTAGTGGTGCTTCTTTGTGCAATGGAAGCTACCCAGTTTGCATTGACTCAGCAGATAAGCAAGTAGTTAGTGTTTGAAACCTAGCTTGCAACTAAGCCATTAAGTTTGACATCTTCAACTCAACATCAGAGGACGGTGCATACAATACTGCCCACCATGTTTGGATTTGGAAATGTGCCACATAAGTAGCCTTCTAGATTTAAATTTTTCCACATTGTCAACATAATGCACATATCTGGTATGGTGTTTCAGTTATAAATAATGCGTTCGCTTTCTAGCGTAAAGAGCCAATTATATCTTCTTACATCGGATGGGATGGTATGGTAGTAGATATAGGTATGGTAGATAAGTAGGATTAAAATGGCTATCGGCTAGTGTAGCGATGACTTTAGCTTCAGTAACCAAATAGTGATTTTGCTGCGATGGTGGGTAGCCGTCACTGAAACGGGACTCCCTGGTAGGACTGTCAAAAGGAAGGGAGGGCTAAGGGGGCTTGAGGACAGCTGGCTTGTGTCCAGGAGCCAGGCGTGCTTCACTAGCAAAGTGAACTATGGTCCTGGCGGTTCCCCCCAAAGACCTGAGCTCACTTCACCGCAGTTACACATTGTCCAGACAGCAGAGATTATGTAACCCAACCACATGCTTGTAGATCTCTAGGTACTAGTAACTTCTAGCTTCCACCTGCCCTAATGGAAAGGGTTGGATTATTATTTTCTCAGCAGGATAGAGGTGGAAGTGATGGCTTTATTTAGCATGGTTAAGGCAGAATTTAAATTATAGATAATTAATTAAACAAAGTAAATAAATGTATGATGGAAAACACACTTGGCAGGGAAAGGGCAATTTATAAAATAATGGAACTGATAAACAATTATTACATTTGAATGCAATACTGATAATTGTAAATATCAGGTGGAATAATTAAGGAATATTATGACTACCTATCATTGTCACTTTTTAACACAAAACAAATCTTATCCTATTTAAAACCCATTGTATTACATGACCCCCATTTAACCACAGACTGTAAGGAAGCTTTAAACAAACATTCCTGCTAATAAAAGTGAAGAGGTTATGATGACCCTGAGAGAGCTGCACAGCTTCCCGTGTATAGTTAAATGGTCCAATATTGAGCTAAAGTTTAATGACATGTCCCTGGACAGGACCAATGACACCATGACACTGTATTCTGCAGCCAAATGTGTCTCAAAGTCGTAGTGTGAAAAAGTGGAGAGAAAAAATGGAAATCGGACACTGTATATTAGGGCATTAGATGGACACATTGTCTGTCATAACCAATTAGGACTACTAGTGTTATATATTATATATGAGCCACCAATGTATGTTAATTCTACAGAATATGGAAAGTATATATTTGTATACATACATACAAACTTACATGTGTGGTTGGTCTACCTTGTTTCAACTTATGTTTAATTTGAGGAAATCCTTTGGCACCAAGTTCATTTAAAATCATCAGACAACGTAAACGATGACGTGAAGGTCAAATGAGTTGAAAAGAGATGCAATACAGCCTGTTCTGAATAATGGGACAACAGTGGTCACAATAGGTCACTGAGCTACAATAATGCTCCCCTTAAACCGAAATGAAGAGGTGACCCGGTTAGTTGGGGGGGTTAACCAGCCAGCCCAACACGTCGGGGCTCACAAAGCCAGGCCGGGTTACGCTGCTCCGGCCAAGTGTCACTAGAAATTAGGTTATACATTTTTAATTCCCCGCATTACAACCCGCACTCCCCGTGTAAATCCCCGTTATACATTATATTTGAAACGTTCATCGATGGGGGAGTTGACTTTTACGATGTGCTTGAAGGGCCGGCACCTCACTTTGAGTAACACTCGCTAGCTTGTCGTTAGCTCCATCGCTAGCCCATTCACGTTCCCTTGAAAGCTAACCTCCACTGGTTTAGGTTGGAAATAAAACATTTCTTACCTTTGAATTGAGAAGCTTAGGTGCTATCCGGCTGATGGTTAGAAAAGACATTGTGTTTGATAGTTTCTGGATTCAAACTAAGAGTTTTGAGGTAATAGAGCCACTACCAGTGCACCACGGAGCTGGTTGAAGGTGCCCCTCCAGAAAGCAGAAGGTTGAAGAGGGATTCGGGCCGACAAGCAGACGTGAAGCTGATTGGAGGAAAGGTTTAACGTCACAATAGCGTAATACATTTTGATTGGTCGGAAGACCGCATGGTGTATTTATATTGGTCAGCTCTCACTCGGGCTCTACGAGAGTTCATTGTGTAAAGGGTGTGTTCAAGAACTAGAAGAACAAGTTGTATTACTCATTTTACTATTCGTATGGTCAACCTTTCCGCCCTGGGCAGGGGTTACATATTAAAATAGTGTTTTACAATTCACAACATTTCACCAACATCGTTTACCTATTTTTGTATAAACAAAGACAATTGTATGGACCAAAAGTATTTGTTCAAGATATATAGCCTAATACATATTCCATTATACATTAGGCCTATATATATATATGTATGTATGTATATGTATGCATGTATATGTATATGTATATATGTATATGTATATATGTATATATATATATATATATATATACATATACATATACATATACACACACATACACATACACATATACACACATAAAAAATAGATAAACGATGTTGGTGAGATCATGTGAATTGCAAAACACTATTTTTTATATGTAACCTCTCCTTCTAAGGAGTTCACCCTAAGGCAGAAAAGTTGAACATACAAATAGTAAAATGAGTAATACAACTTGTTCTTCTAGTTCTATAAATAAATACAGTACATGGTAATAATATAACTAAAACAAATTGTTTACAAAATCCCAATTCTAACTATGTGCAGATCCAGGTATTTGCCAAAGTCAAAGTTACAGGCAATTATGAGGTAGAAAATTAATTATTCTATTATTGAGGGTAATAAGGTTATAAAGTGAGAATGTAATTATGTTTTTACATGAATTAACGTAATAAATCACAGGCTGTTGAGGAACCTGATGGCTCTTAGAAACCATAATTCAGTCTGCAGGTGAGAGCAGATGCTCTGGTCTCACCTGAGCACCTGACGGCAGCAGAGTCCAAGTTCATGTGCATGCTGGTGGGGGTCCTTAATAATCTTGAACGCTTTACTGAGATAACTGAGTGTGTGGGAGGTGTCCTGTAGGACTGGGAGCTCTCTGCGTGCTCTGCAGTCCCGACAGCCCTGTAACCCAGGTAAAACCTGGCAGCCCGTGGCTGTGCTCTCGTACCATATATAGGGTCAGCTTATCTGCTGAGTCTGGTGTGGCCAGACAGTCATTCCACGTCAACCCTTGAAGCATTTTTACATTACATAACCATAGTGAGATATAGAGTATAAAAATTACAAGCGGTCTAAACTAGCTCTCACATTTAAAAACCCATCTTAACTGGGCACAACCTTGTGGACCCTTGTGTCATGGAAAAGGGGCAAAGACACGTGTCAAGAGAACTGTCTGGGACCAACTTAATCGTGTGATTCCTCTTCCTTGCATTCCTGTACAGCGAACCAAAATCGAATTGGAACAACAACTGGGTGAGTGTAATTGAGTATTGATAAGATAGAAGTGCTTCAGGTACAGTGTATGAACTGTAAATCAGCAGATGTATTCAACACAACCATCGATTCACATCTGCAGAGACCCTCTGCAGGTTTGCAATTTGCATAGAAATTTGAATTTTGGTGTGTTACAAATCCAACCTATATTTTTTTGATGAAGATAAAAGCTGCTCTAAACATGTTATTTCGAAAACCAAAAGAATCCAAACAACAAAGACGTAAAACAAGATCTTCATATTTATTCCCAAAGTATGTTTCAAAAAAAGTACCAGTTGTCTTGTCAGACATTCTGTTTGACATACAACTACATGCAGTGCACCAGAATGAACAGTGGAGTGGGTTGATTGACTACTCCGTTACATTGTAGAATGCTCCTTGATAAAATACCATATTACATTTTTTATATTGTACAAAATAGTTCACATGTATTGGGACCGTTTATAGCAAAGTTGCTATATTTTTGACATTATTAAGATGACTGCAGACCCATCTTAACAGCTCTCAGTAACCAAGCAATATTGTGTCTTAAGTTGAATGGCAACAGAGCCAGTTATTGCCACATCTGGCAAAAAAAAAAAAGCAAGCAACAGGAACACTGAACAGAGGGAAGTGCACAATATGGGCTCCCATAAACAATGTCAAGGGACAAACTTATTTATTTAGTTAGTTCTTTTCCCCCAGCATGCAATTCAGGTGATGAATTGTTAAGGTTAGAAAATAAGATAATGATGATAGGCATGGTACCACTAATCTGGATGAAGTTTGATTAGATTAACTCACCCTGTACATTATCTTTGAAAGTTTACATTGTAAAATTAAAATATTTTTTGATCTGGCTACACTGTCTTAGCAGCGGACACACTTACCAACAACATATTGATACTTAAATATCATCTTAGTTTCTTACAACTATTGAACCACTTGAGGAGGAGCATTATCATTCTTCATTCATCACATGGATGCAATATCTAATAACAAGGAAAGTCTATGCTGATGTGAAGGGATCCATTGGCACAATAATTTTGCTTGCTGTAGCTGCATTTTTTTTTCCTTGCACACTCAACCCAGTCGGAAGTTTGAAACACAGAAGAATGTCATTGTAAACTACTCCACATCATGCAGCCATCATGACATGCACGCATTTGATTATTCGTAAACATTCTGTCAATTGAAAAAAACAAAAACAAATAGAGATCACGCATGGCCTATGGAGGTTGATGTAGACACAAAAGGCCTGTGACAGACAATACAAACACCTGCGTGGAGGAAAGTATGTTCAAGACGGTGAACTGGTCCCCGCTCCTGTGCTTCTGTGGCTGCTAGGCCAAACCAATCAAGTACTTCATAGACACGTACAGTCTCAAACATTGTCCTTTTGGCTCAATCATCGTCCTCCTCCTCTGGCTCCTCCACGGGGGACAGGAGGAGCCCCTGCCTCATGCAGCTCTGTAGGTAGCTCACCAGAGTCCTCTGGAAGTGGTGGATGCTGCGCAGGTCCCTGAGCTCGTGGCCCTCGTCAGGGTACATCTGCAGGGAGTAGTTGGCCTCCGCCTTCACCAGCCGGCTGACCAGCTCAGCGCTGTGCTGGAAGTGGACACTCGCTACGGTACAAGCACGCACACGCACGCACGCACGCAGGCACACACACACGGACAGACAGACAGACAGACAGACAGACAGACAGACACACAGACAGACACACACACACACACACACACACACACACACAAACACAAACAAGACATGGAAAATAGCATAATGTTAGAAAACTAAAACTATTAAAATAAAATAATTGTGCAACTTCAGGATCTCACCATCTGCAGTTCCATGTAGAATTAGGATATTCTCGTCTTTGAGTTTATGAACCTCCTCAAGCAAAGATGCAGACTGTAGGAAGGCAGACCAATAACAATGAATCTCATTCCACAAATACAATTATTGTGCTCATTGTCATATTATTCATGGTGTCATTTTTTATTATTTCAACTAACTTTAAAGCAATATTTCTCACCAAATAAGTGTGCTCTTCCTTGGCTGGAAGGCCTAAATATCTCTCAGAGAATGCAGAACCTAAATGTGATAGAACGAATCATGTTTAAATAATCATTGCATTGAAGCTTTCATGGGTTTATAATTTATGACTGCACAGTTCTCACTATAAAGTCTGAAGTCTGTAATGGGAGCCACGGCCGCCGCGCATTGGAACAGCCGGTCCGTTGCACCTAACATCTTGAGAGCTAAATAACCACCAAACGCCTATGAGAAAGTATATGAAACGCACATAAACACAAGACTCTAAGTGGGTAAAACCACACGCACATCCAGTGGTGCTTCCCAATTAATATAGATGTGCCAGCCATTACACCATTATGGTAACCATTTCCCACACTATGATAAAGCATTGCCACCTTGCCATAAAGGGCCATTCTCCGATCGTCGATGTAAGGCAGCTGCATCAACCATCTGTGGGAATGGGCCATAAAAGTAAATTTCATGTTCATTAAACACATCAGTCAACATTACTATGAAATCAACTCACTGGCATAATGCTAAATACATTTAAAAAAGGAGGCAGGATACTGACTCCACCACTCCCAGGTAATCCTTCACTCTGAGGGAGCTGAGCTTGTGGGGGTCCACCGAGGAGGCCCGCTGCCCGCTGCGGCCGTCCACCCAGGCCAGGGCCACGCCGTGGGAGCTGGACAGCACCTGGGGCCAGCCCAGGTTGAACTCCTCCGTCACCGACTGGCTTCCAGGAACTCCATCTCTGACCCACCAGAGAGGATTAGGATTAGCCACTCTAGCTAACACACTAGGTGTGGAGCTGGATGGAATGAACAGCGCCACAGGTGGTCTGCGACAAATCTGTTTTGATGTCTGCACGACTTACTGTTTATCTGTTTATCTTCCTTTATGTACAATGTATTACATGTGAATAAGTTGATGAGTGTGTTTTATTAAATGTATGTATATATATTTAATTGAATTCAGTTACATTTAAATGAAGTTAGTAGAGCCCACAGGTATAGTCTCAAAGGGCTTAACAGGCCATATATTTATGATATACGGCTGACCCTAGCCCCCCAGAGGTAAAAAAACTCCCTTATTAATATATTTATATTTGTAGAAAAATAGATGAAAGATACCTATGCATATACATATTGATATATACATAGAAAGAAGTATAGAAAGATAAATAGATAGATACATATACAGAATCATGGATAGATACATAGATAAAGGCATAGCTACATAGGCATACATGCCGTCTGTCTTCATGAAGAATACCTATGACTCTAAGTCTAATTCTGTGTATGCAGCCTGCTGGCTATAAGTGACGCTTCAGACATGTGATCAACTGTAACCAAAGCCCGGGGACTCTTACACGATGAGGAGGAGCGGGTGCAGGTTCACCTCGTAACCCCGAGGCACAGACAGCTTTAGGTGCAGATCTAAACAAAGCAGACAGAGACATGGCGAGCATCTTCGGCATTGCCCTTCTGTAGCAATAACTGTACAGTACATATAACTATAACTATATATAACTATAACTATATATAACTATATATAAATATATATACATATGTATATATATATGTATATGAATTATATTATATATAGTTATATACTGTATATTTATAACTATAGTTATTATATATATAAAAAGAAAACTGTATAATGAGCAGATATTAAATGCATGTATGAAGGAACCATCCCATGGTTGTCTCACCGTGGCTGTCTGCGGAGAGTGTCCGGAACATGCTCTCAGGGAGCTGCTTGTCCTCCAGGGCTTCAGCCAGGGGGCCGTTGTCCTCCAGCACCTCGTATCCTGGAGAGGAGGGTCCACGGGGAGGGTGTCATATACAGAAGAGCTGTGTGTACAGTACACTAGCCCAATGTTGAATCCAAAAACATCACCATGGTGAGTGAGCAGGTGAGCAGGTCCATAACACGAGACCATAGCATTACTACAGAGACCAGACAGAGCACAGAGCCATGACCTCTACATAACCAGTAGCTTGTCCCAGAATACACCCAAAATTATATAAGAGGGAAATCGCAATAATCCAGTCCCAAAAGCTCCTTAAGAAGTCACTTTCAGCACCTCTTAACATCAGTTATCTAACTAATTAGTGGAGTCTGTCTGTCTGACTGTCTGACAGTTTATCTGATCACCTTCCTACTTGGGGGTTGTTTGCTGAGGACCCAATGAGGTGCAATGTCCAGAGTGACCTTGTTTGGACGAGTGGTTTCGGAGAAAGCTGCAAGCAGCATCCCATCCTGGGCAGGCACGTTTTCATCGAGCACTGCATTAGTATAGCTAATGCAGTTACGTTGTAGTGGACTGCTATGAGCTAAAGCTTTTTTTGTATTGTGTGAATGACATGCAGTGGCCATTACACAGAGCTGAAGGTAGAGGGCAGCGTTTCCCAAGGAAAACATTACGGCATCAGGATTTAACATGCATGTGCATTCATTCAGTGTGTGTGTGTGTGTGTGTGTGTGTG